>ML218521.1:0-85153 GCA_004785975.1 Popillia japonica
TTTATAATTTATACAACCGCTTCCTTGAATTTCAACAGATTTAATACTGTTTTTTACCGGCAGTGGAAAATCCTTTATGGACACAGTTGTCTGGGATATATGGCAACGGTAGTGTGGGACTCTTCAACTGGTCTACCTACTAAAACCGCCTCTATTCCACCGCGAAAATCTCTCGAACCTTCTAGATGCATGCTTACTTCAGTGTCTCTCTATTATGATGTATACTTTATTTATAGCTTGCCTTAGCTCTAGCTCCAACTTTGCTCTGTCCGCGGTCCATCTATTGCACATTAATACCGCATGTTCAAGTGTGTCCAAACCGCAGGCGTCTACCTCATCTAGTTTAAACCTCTTGAGGTAACCACGAAAATTACTCTGGCAAGTAAAGATGAACTGAGTAAGATAATAATCCACCCTTCTATGCTTGCAACATATCCACGGAGCTATGTCCGGTATCAGAGTTTTCATCCGGGCTACCAACGTCTCAATTTTCTCCCTTCTGTTCTGTTATCTCCTGATTGTCGCTCTTCATGTCGCTTCAGTTTATGATTATTGGGCATTCCATACAGTGCCTGTTTTGACGCACGAAATGAATATGGCTTCACATAGTATCCGCACTAACAAATTACTCAGTAAGTGACGTACCTGCACTTGAAGCTCAATTTTATGTATACAGTTACTTTCTACAACTTGCTTTGGTCCAAGTATATTTAAGTATCTATGGGACTGTCTGTAGATTATGTATTGGGCAATTATTATTAATATGTTTCTTGAGGATGTTCAATCAAACAATCAAAAATGGTTATCGTGATTTCCTCTATTAAATGACTATTGGTATCTCATGCTACAGTTTTCTTTAATTCAATAAATTGGCGCTTATTCCTCCATGATATTTTCCTACTCTGGCCGCATATACGAATTGTTAGGTTTTTACCATTGTTCGTATATCTCGAAATTATTGTGCTGAAACATCACACAGAAATGTGCCTCTGGAAACGTATGCTAATGTTTTTATATATTATTTGGAGATTTAGCCTTTGCTCTTTTCGTATCTGTATGTATACGAAGATGATTTATATGATGTATTATTATGGAGATAATAAGTGTAATAGTTGGGGATTAGGTCACGTTATTAATTGGATACAATCACTGACATTTCCGCAGCTTGGCAAAGATGACACATAGTCGAATAACAACAACTGCAATGCCAACTGGAATGCCATGATACCGTTTGTATACCAGCCGGCATTACTAAGTTGTTCCCAAATTATTTTATGTATTGGAACAGTTCCATGCAAGTATTCAATTTCTTACTAGAAACAAAGGCATAAAATACATATACAACGCACGAATATTTCTGTACCATGACTGTATCAGCTTGCGTAAACAATCTACATGTGCAACTAAAAGCCCTTTAACTTCATATCATGCAGCAGTTTCCTGTAAATGGTAAATCCAAGTTTCCCGTGCAAAAATTATTTTTTTTTTGGAATCTTATCTCCGGCATAAAGAACAAAATGCACTACAATGTCTTATCATTGTATCGCTGCTGAAATATCGGACGACGGAGAATCAATGGTGATAAAATAGCAGCAGGGAAATGACGCATTAAACATACTACATCGTCATATTCTTTCTAATTACTTTCTAAAACAAGCATTTCTGATGTCTAAAAGGAAAATGGGAGTGACATTATAGCAGATACGTCAATAATGTGTTCCAATACAAAACTACAAAAAAACTAGGTTTTTGCAAGGTTTTGGAAATTGCTGCGAAACTGGTATGACAATTTATTTCAGACATTTTACCAATTTTTGGGAACCAATATAATGATTTAGAAAAACTGCCAAAAGGGAAGGGCGCCGCAATTATACTTCAGAGTGACATTTTGAATTATCGATTAACCATAGAGATCTTGCTTTGAAAAGTTTAGAAAGAAAACATGTTGTACACAATCTTTTAATTACAGAAAAATATAAAAGTCGTGCGTTTTGTCTGAAAGTGTTTGTGTTAATGTTTAATGAAAATATAGTTCAAAATAAAATAAAAATATCTTTCCTTAACTACCCCACATGTAACATGGTGACACCAGTGTTGTGATCAGTTGCGTTACTGAAGTGCGAACAGTAAAAAGAAATGTTGAAGCCTCCAACCGAATTTATTCCCGGACTACAGCCGACCGAAGCATGGCAAAAATGGCGGGATACATTCGAGCTTTACGTAACGGCTGCAGAACTAAATTTAATGTAATAGGGCCAGTAGGACATCAGATCTATGAAACGCACAAATCCAACAGAAGAAAAGTCGTTTTCCGAAATAAAGCAAGCGGTAGTTAAGGCGCCTGTTTTGCAATTGTTTGATCCAGAGAAACGGATTACTTTATCCGTAGATGCCAGCCGACATGGAGTAGGCTAAGTAATGCTACAGGATAGAAAACCAGTGATATATGCGTCAGCTAGTGTAACTAAAACCCAGCGGCGATATGCCCAGATTGAAAAGGAGATGCTAGCTATAGTGCTAGCATGTGAACATTTCTATTATCAAGTATATGGCCGTACCTTCATCGCAGAAACAGACCATAAGCCTCTACTCAGACTAATCAACAAAAGCATGGGTGTGCTGACCCCTAAGATACAAAGGATGGTTTCGAGATTGTTAAAGTATCGCTCAAGTTTAAAATATGTTCCTGGAAAACAGCTATATGTAGCCGATGCTCTATCTAGGAGTCTATTACTAACACAATGTGGTACGCCATATTTAGAAAGCGAAGCAGGTGTTATTTGCACTATAGTAACGGCGTCAAAAGAGAAACAAGAGGAAATTAGAGAAGATATTAGGCAAGATCCCATTCTACAGCAGGTTAAACAATATACTTTAAAGAGCTGGCAAAAGTATAAGAAAGACGCATCTACTGAAGTACGACCGTTCTGGCAGGTAAGGCAGAACATATGCATACAATATTAAAGATGATTTGTTGTTTGCGGATATCAGATTGTTACTCCTACAAAAGCAAGTACGATGCATGATCAATGCTGTGCATTATTCGCATCAGGGTATAAACTTTTGCGTAAATAAAGCTAAAAAAACGCAGATAAGAAAAGCAACAGAAAGTTGTAACATATAAGAAACCAATTACACCATATCCATTACCAGAACTCCCTTGTCAAAAATAGGCGTGGACTTTGCATATATCAACAAAACAGATTATTTAGTCGTACTTGACTATTACTCAAAATTTGTTGTTTTACATTTTTTGCACAAAAAAATGCCAGAAGCGTTATTAACGCTCTAAAACGCAGGTGTCTTCACCACGGAATACCAGATGAGGTGATGTCAGACAATGGTCCACCTTTTGACAGTACAGAGTTCAAGGAATTTCTCTGTAAATGGCAAATAAAGCATACAATATCAAGTCCTAATGATCCCCAATATAATGGTAATGGGGGAAAGAGCAATTCAGACAGTGAAAAACTTTGTTAGTAAAGCAATCGCCGATAACAGAGACCCAGCAATAACCTTACTCGACTATAACACCATACAGAAACTAGACTTGCCCTCTCCGTCTGAATTACTGATGGGAAGAAAATTAAGAACCTTATTAATAGAAAACAACAGCAACTTAAACCTGAAATTAATCACAGATGGAAAAGAAATTTCAAGAAAATTGTCAAACCTATAAGACAGCAGGCAATGGTTCAAGAAAAAACCAGCCATTGGATTCTAACTAGAACACTAGCTAAAGACGATCAAAGGGAATCCTACAAACTGATGAAGGAGGTATCTACAGAAGGAATAGAATACATCTGAAACCAATAAAGAAGATACTGTACCGATACAAGCCAACCACGCAGTGTTGAAAACTTGATGCTCATCCATTAAATCGTCACCAATTACGATTACTGCGCCGACACAGAATGAAAGACCTAAAAGAATAATCAAGCAACCGCAATATTTGCAAGATTATATGTATATTATCATACATTATTTGAAAAGGAGAAAACAGTGTATTGAAATATGTCATGTCAAAGTGTTTGTGTTGACGTTCACATGCATATACTGAAATAGTTTCTTTTACTATCGCACATGTAACACGTTAAAGAATAGAAAAGGATTCAAAAATCCTTATTTCAGTTTTATTCGCCTCTCCGGAAATATGTCTACTTGTGCAGTACACATGTTCACTCTGTCACACTGTCAAATCAAAAGTTATAGTTTAAATTAGTTTGATATATGTACATGGTGATAATAACATATTTATTTCCTGTCTAACCGGCTCCTCTACCAATAGTTGAGGCTTGTTGTTCATTATGTATTTCTATTGACACAACATATCATTAATGGCAAATATTGATTGTTATACTTCGTCGTCTTATTATTACGACCTTGTTTTGTACGATTATTATTGTTAGTATGATTACTTTATAGCTCACAATTAAGATTTTTTTGTGATTTCAGCTAATGCCAGTATCTGTTAAACTAATCGGAATTACCAACTGTCCCACAAAAGAAAAGCTTCCTATAAGTACGGCATTCGAAATTATGACACGCGAAGGCAATAGGCAGTCGATCTATGGAAACGCGTCAATCGACCTGATCATTGACAAGCGAATCGTAATGACGGTGCTCAGAATGAAAATGTCGAAAGACGACGGTTGGATAGTAGATAAGATTTATATGCGTGCTAGCAGCTTTTGTAAAATTCTGGATAACTACTTGCGAAGGACGACGGAAACCGCTCCGGGTACTCATTTAGAGAGCTTTTGTCCCATGCACCGCGGTTCATATCAATTTTACGACTTCACACCAGATTTTAAAGGAATTCAATTTCCTGTCGAAATGTTGGGATACGTAAAATTACGTATCGAATTGGAATGTTTGAGGGTCGACGGCTACAGCAAGGGACAACGTGAAATGGTCGCGTGCAATGAAATAGAATTGGTCAGCTCACCGCCGGAGGAAGAACATCCAAGACAAATTTAATATTAGGTTGTATTAGCTGTGCGTATGTTTGCGGTAACTAGCTTCCGTTAATACTGCTGTCGGTGATATGGCGACGACGAATTTGATATTGTGATCCATTATCTTTGTATTGATATATTTCATTCGTGCGTTATAACGAATGTGCTTATGTGCTTTCTCGCTCAATATATTCCCCTATCATTTTGTGTTACCGTTAAACGACCACGAGAGGATTGATTTTAGTGACGGCTTCAACAGAAATTATAATATGTTGTTGAGTAAATCGTAGTTAATAGAACTAGTAGTAAATTATATCATTTAATTGAGAGTATTTTCCTAAAATTTCTACTAAAAGCTTATTAATTGTAGATTTAGGTGTCTAGCAGAAAATGAGAAATATTGGTAGAAGATTTAATTAGCACAACCTACTTTACAAAATACGAAGTATTTTAATGATACAGCTATCTTAGGTGTACCTACGTAAATAATTTAATAATCACTTTCTCCCGGAAATTTGGATAATTTCCCTTTGCTGTCATTTTTGGTAGTAATTCGCATTAAAATCGCGTCTCCTTTTGAATCTTCTCAATATTAACGAACGATCATATTCGCCGGAATGAAGCGAGTAATGCCGATAATTTTACACTTTCCCAGTAATTGGCATTTTATCACCTGAACATAGACTCATCCTTTCAAACCACAAAAACGCATTATCTTACACTTGCTGTACTAAGGATGGTTGATTTCATATTGGCTTATTACTTATCTTTGAACTACAATATAAGGCACCTATTTATATTGTAGTTCAAACCTGTAAAAAAAGTTAATAATATGTGGAATTTCATACTGGTATCGACGAGATTGAGATTTGCGGTAAGTTCTAACTAGTATACAACTGATGTAAATGCCCGATAATATTATGAACACCCTGTACCATTGATTAAATATCAATAAAAATTAACGCGTCAATAAGACGTCGAAAAACTACCAGAGCAGTTTATACAAAATACATGTTGGGTGATATTATTACCTCTGGCAAAGCTACAGAAATTTCAGAAAATCGAAGACGATCAATAATTAATTAAAACACGATCAACGATAAAAGATTTTGTCAAAAAATTAAATAAAATCGCAGCCTTTATATCACAAAATTGCAAAAGTCTGAAACGATTATGTAAACTATCCGCTAATTAACTTTGCACTTCTTATTTCAATTTAAAAGCAACCAGAGCGCAACTTGTTTGATCACTTTAGTTATCTTATGAAGACAAGGCTTCAATCAATGAAATCATTTTTGGCATAATCACGGGATTTTATCAAGAAAACAGTCTTTACTCATCAATATTCCATTCTTAGAAATAGCCAAATTGGAATGTTTATACCTAAAATTACTTCTTGGAATTTGTGGTAGATAGCGGACAATGTTCTAGTTGCTCTAGCCCTCCGTTGCTCCAAGGTTAGACAAATTGGTCCTTTAACCTCTTCATCTCAATTAAAAGCGGTATTGCTCCCTCAGAATTTGGGGGCTTCACTTGTTCTCCATGTGTGCCTCGTCTAGTCTAGGGTCGTTAAACGTCTGCAAGGATCCGTCTAGTTATGACCCGCGGTGGAGGCTGTCTGGGAGGAACTCAAGATGTTCCAGTAATGGTTTGTCCGACCGGATAGCCCTTTGCGGGGTTCTTCTGGCCACTGTCAGAATATGTTGACGTAGAGCAGGAAATGCCATGTCTCTGTGGAGCTGGGCATTACTGATAACTCAGGCGCCCCAACGATTACTGGGAGCACAGCCAGAATGTTAAATGAGGTGGAGGAAAGGTTGCGTTTCCCTAAAGAACGTATCGCCTCACACTTCGATGGGTTCATGCGAAGATCATCTTTGCAACAAAACTTCACAAGAGTCCACGGAACTCTGCAGTCAGCGGTAGGCAAGTGCGTAGTACCTCAAGGTGGTGACGAGAGCTAATCGTCCGTACATATTGACAGGTAAAGAGTTTTGGGCCAAACAATTACCTCTTCGGAACACCAGCTCCTATGGTCCTTATCGCCAAATCGTTTGATCCAGAATGTCCTACCGGAAAAGTGGGACCGGATAAGGGACCGCGGGTTTGGTTTAATGCCAAAACGCTTCATTTATAATAGGCCGTCCTGCTATACGGAGTCAAAACCATGAGCATGGTCTAGAAAGACTGCACCGGTCGATTGTCGCAGCTCCAAAGCATTACGCACCTCGTATGGCAGTCGGACTAGCTGAAGCTGCTTGTTAGGAAGTAGATTCCCTTCACACACAAGCTCTCGAAGCGTGTCGAGTATAATGGCCTCGGCTATTTTGGGTAGATTGGTTAAAAAGTTTATTCGCATGTAGCCGTGTTCGAATTCGAAATTTTCTATTAAGTATCTTGCATACAGCTGACTACCTATATATGCAACTTATAGATTACATTTGAATAATTGGAAAGTGCGTGGACTTGAAAAGAAGCAAGGTTTTATAAAATAGGACGACAAAACCTGGAGCACGTTAATACCTTTTCCACTTACTTATTTATTACAAAAACGTGATTCATAGATGTATGTATGTTATGTATTTTAAAAATAGTAGTTAATAAGCGTTTTATATCACCAAACTCGCATATAACAAGCAGCTATTAACATTGAGGAATACTAACAAACATAACTGAGTGCTTGTAATTTTTCAGGCACTTGAGTATTTTCAGATAACAACAACATAAATATTTTTAACAACATCATGCTCCCCGCTAATTTAATGTAAATTACCCAGGTATAAAAGGAGAAATGAAAGTGTGATAAAAAAAGATGAAATAAATTGAGAAGACACATAAAACGTCTAAAAGCTTAAAATTAATCCGTTAGACACGTAAACTGTGAATTTAGACACAAACCGGCACCTGCCAGACTTTGCATTTTTACGGCTTCATACAATATTTTTGTTTAATATTTTTGTTTAAACACGAAATTGTGTTGGATAGGAATAATTATATCAACATAAATAAATGCGTTTGAAAAGGGTCATAATTCCAAATTTTGTTGTTATTATGTTTATCTTTGTTCTTTTTCGAAAAAGCATCTAATCTTTTCCACACTGCTGGTGTCTTTAAGGGATCCTTTTTGTCTATTTTTGTGTAGTAATATTCTCTAATGTATCAAGATGTCTAGTAAATTATTCGTGACTGGAATAAATTTATTTAATCCTCAGTTACAGCTTTAACACAGTGAAACTATTTATAGCATTAAACCACCATAATTTGTTTGTATTAAACTTTCTTTTGAAGAATAACGCGTAACGCAGTTATAATACCTTTTAAAGGCACACACAACTACATTACTATGACATCATTAATAATGCCTACGTCATTTTAATCTGAGATCACTCTACTGTGGAATTGTCGAGTGGAGCTGTCGGATAAACCTTGTATTGCTGTACAGGATGTATTTGAAATAAAAGTAAAAAAATATTAAGACTGGTAAGACACAATTATGTAGAATATAAATCCAAAAAGTTTTTATTCAATTACGACGCGAATGCCAAAATTAAAATCTCCCTTATAAATTGTAAAGCCTATGAATCGACAATATGTTTACCTCGATCGAAGTACGAGAAAGTCGAGAAACTACGAAATAACGCTTATGTGTCAGTTTTTTTAAATAGCTTTGAATGAAGTGTTCAATAACATCAATGTGATTACGTATAAAAATACTATCGGAGACTAATTAATAAAGGAACTTTTATTTTAAACGTATCCAATGTATGGAATTACTTTAAGCAACGATTGAAAATCATTTAACTGTAGTAAAAGTAAAACTATTGTTGTGAAATAAAGATAGTTTATTAGTTACAATGTTTGTAATCGTAGTCGTATTTTTCTTTTTATTAAAGAGTTGTTCGTGCCATGTCTGCAACATCTACATACATTCAACATTGGAAAAAGACTGACTCTGATTGTGCGTTGCAGACATTTAACAAATATATCTAGTGCAGAGCAGGTATAGCGATAGGCGATATGAAAACACAGTGGCGCGACGAATATTCTATAAATATCTTTGGTCATTTTTTTTCTCGCGTCTGGGATGGAATTTGCGCAAAATATTTTGGATTTAAGTTTAATATAATAATCTTTCCATTTTTCATAGTCTTTACTTTTATTTCAAATACATCCCGTATAGGCAACATTCATTAGAAATTACTTCACATAGTTATTAAGAACAGAACTTCTGTAATAGGAAATGAAAACCAAATAAGTATGCTATTCGGTACTTATCTTTAGTAGTTATCCAAACGGGAATACACCGGTTAGAGTTGTTCAGACTTTATTTAATGTATTACTAAGGACATTACTTCGACTTGGATATAAATTCTACTATGTAAAACAATAGTTGAAGTTAAATATAGTGGTTGTCATACTATTGTAATCCCTTATGAGATGCTGTTAAAGTTTTTTCGTTATCTGTTCATATTATATTAGATTCTGAGGTTGAGGAGTTTCCAGCGTTATGATTGATAATTCGGTAGCTCTTTTAGTTTTCAAGGCATTCAGCATCTTAGGAATTTTTTTTTGAATTTTTCAAAATAACTCGAAAACTAAAAGAGATAGGTGGAGTATCCTTATATACCAAAAGATTCATCTCTTCGAGACTAATCTTTTTCCTGTAGAGTACAACTCTGTAGCTCTTTAAATTTTTAAGGAATTTAGCTTTTTCAAAAAAAAATTTGAATTTTTCAAAATAACTCGAAAACTAAAAGAGATAGTTCGACTATTATTCTACACTAAAAGGTTCGTCTCTTTAAGACGAATCTTTTTGCTGTAGAGTAAAACTGAATTTTATTGAGCTTCTTCTGGTTAGGTAAAATAATAAGGTTAGCTATTTTAGTTTTCGAGATATTTGAAAAAAACTGAATATTTCGCAAACTATAAGAACTACAGAATTGCACTCTACAGCAAAAAGAAGCTCCTCAACGAGACGAATCGGTTGAAACCGATAGTAGAATACAATTATATAAATCCAATAAATTTAAATTAAAATGTGTTAATGTTTATGGGTTTGTAGAAAAGCTGCTACTAATTTATCATGTTAATGTACTTACGATCATCTGTTCCATTATAAATGAAATGAATGCAGTCATTCTTTAAATGCCTATCAATTATTGCTAGAATGCGTTCGGAAATATATATAAAGATATATGTATGTAGATTAACCCACTAACGCCCAACTTATTGTTTTTGTAATTTTTCTTTGTTTTTTCGTGAAATATTAACTCATTGCCTTAATAATTATAAACCATCCACATAAAGATGCTTTTCAAAGTAAATTTTACACAAAGGGCTGATCTCATATGAAATCGCTGGGTAGATGCGATATAAAAATATGCCTATATCTAAAACAATACAGTTTCGATTTTATTTTATTTTTTAGATCTTGGCAGTCTACAAATTTAGGAAGACCATTAAATCACAAAAAAGTTAAAATTGAATGAATTTTACAGAATAAGTTTTGAAACATGTAATCTACAATGTAATTGGAAATTGCTTCAGTAAACAAAAATTTGAAAGTTTCAACTGGACTAAGTCCTATCAACTTATTTTTTAGCAAAGTCAGGTTCTCTTCCCATTTGTTCGAAGAACAAAGCTTATATGTTGGTTCAGTTTTCCTTCAGTTCAGGGATGCACTTTCTGGTGCTTTTCTAAATGTAAAACCTTATCTTGTTCAGGAATTTCCACTGCTAACGCACCAGGTGAACCGCCTCCTTCCACAATTCAGGCATCATCTTTAGGAGCCTCATCTTCGTCTACGCATCTGAATGTGGTGGTAATGCAATAGCATCCACAATTTTGCATTCATTTTCTAATTCTTTCCAAAACTCCAAATCTTTATAATATCACACGTTTCATCCAATGGAAGAGCTTCCTTTATATTAGACGACATTGTGTATGTATATACAAAGCGATTTTTGTCTATTAACTCAAAATAACACCGATTGAACCAAGGTAACACCACTAAACGAGGGATATGTACCTGTATTTGACACCGTACATATGCGCTTCAGCAAATATAATACTTTTAACGCCCAGCGATTTTATATGAGATCACTGCACTTATCTCCAACATATAAGGGTGATAGACATTCAAACATTCCTAAATAATGATGCAATTCCACAGACACATCTAATTCGTACAAGAATACGCATAAATAAACTCCCCAAGACCCTTAGATAACCACTTATTATATTTTGTTTAGTCAAGTGCACCGTCAATGATAAATGTGCGTTATTGCTTATTTATTATCAAGACTACAAAAACGAAATTCATAATATTCTGTATGTTTCTATGTAGAAATACTTAGTTTTTATTTAGTAGGTTAACTACTTAATGAAAAATTATATTTAGCTTCTACATATCTAGTTTATTGTAATAATACCACTGGGTCTATTCCACTAAATAAACATTCTCGTTATCAAAGGCTAACAGATGGAATCTATCAATATTAGAATATTTGGGCCTACGCGGTAGTAAAATTTAAACTAGTCTTGAACATAATAATCCAATAACCATTATATAAGAGCAATATCTGTCGGCTATCTGGTTTTCGCACATGGAAAACTATTTCGGGATTCCGGTCCATTTCTCTTAGGGTACTACTCTACACCACAACCAATATTCACTTCGATATTCGCCGTTATATTTTACAGTTTTCCTTTACGTTAACAATATTTTCCTCTTCCTCGCGCCATATTTCGACCTCAACATTCTTTATCGGAGTTCGCTGGCGACATTCGAGAACCTAACGCCTAGTAAAAGGAAGTGATAAAGTCAGGAAGCGAAAGTCGAATCTGCATATGAAGAGAAGTTCGAAGTATGTGAGGAGAAGAGCGCCCCTAGCGACACTTACATAATGTTCTTAAAATATTCCGCCGCTCTTTTCGTGTTTGCACTAAAGGTGAGTTTGCGAAATCGAAAGTTCAACTGCAAATACGCATACTTTAATTATTATCTGCAGAACGTATTTGAGTGTGAAACTGTTTCATGATTAATGTTGTACAGCAAGGTGTTCATTAATAACAGTATATTCACTTAGAGAGATAAACCTTATTGGTTTTATTGAAATTTTTCACATGGCTTGTTTTATGTCGAGTACAATTAATCACCGACGTTCATAAATCTACCGTCTTTAAAGTAGATAACTATGTGCTCCAGATGATGTGGCACGAGATAAATTTTAATTTTTAGAGTATAGTATGAGAGGATTTTCTTTTGTTCTTAATGTATACGAAACTTTCTATTCAAAATTACCAGCCCTTTATAAACAGGTACCTACTATCATTACTACGCTGTGCTAATTACAAATAATATGTCTTACAATGCCTCATTATACTTGCTAGAAGGGTTTGCGTTTCTTAAATACACATGCACTCAACACTTGAAAGGATAAATAGAGAAGAAGAAAGAATACAACTGTGGCGTGCAGACTTATGTATATCGCAACAAATATTTAGTACCTCATCAAAATAGTATGCATGTATAAGCAACATATATTAGGTAATACCTATCTGATATGAGAATAACTATATCTCTTGTTACTCAGTTTGCATTGCCCGTAACACTTACGCGTATTACAGTAAATTACCTCCCATTTCAGTGAGTCCACAATCTACGCAGGTGGTATAGTTCGAGCGCAAAAATATAGGAGATCGCCACTTTTTTATTGAAACTAATAATAAAAAAGGAAGTAACCCTTCTGTACGCGTCACATAATATAATACCAATATCAGAAGAATATATATCAAGTAGGTTTTCTTGCCAGACTCTATTGTACGTGTATTAAGTCTAGAAAATTGGCACCAAGGATGTTTATAGATGCAAATGATATAGCCCGCAGCATCAACAAAGAGATGCCTGGATAGTATTGAACATATGCCTGAACTCTACGACAAACAGACACGGTCGCAGATAGGAAGGCTGCATCAAGGAAATGTTTATATGCAATCTTCTCGTGACGTAAAGTACATTTATGTATTCAGAGAAAACAAAACTGTTACGATTTGCATCACAGACAATAAATGTTTTATTTAGATACGTATGCAAGATTTTTATAAAGTATGGGATATATTTTAAATTATTATTAAATTAAGTTAGTAATAGGAAATAAACTGAATCTAATTGCTTAAGAAATGGGATTTTTTATACGAAAGAAGAGCGTATACCAGGGTTTGGAAAATTTTACGCAAAATTCTAAAATGTGTCCATAAAACTGAAGTTGCTGTTTGAATTAAGTGAGGCAGATTTGGTTACTAGATAGAATGTTTATTTGCAAGTAATGGAAATAAATGAAAATTGAATCCAAATGGTTATGCTGTAATTTATTGGCAGATGAGGCACGTTATGCCCTGATTAGTGGAGTCAATACTCGAAACTGTAGAATCTGGGCAGTAGAAAATCATTCAAGAAGGTCTTCATGACGAGAAAATCACACTTTGGTGTGGTCTTACTGATTTTATCATGTCCGGATTTCTACTAGAAAATGAAGAATGAGAAAGTCGTATCAACATCATTTTTATGCAAGATGGAGCACCCCCACAGATGTGTCAAAGAATTGTTAATCAACGTTTTTCAAGATCGTGTTCAGCACGATTCCACAAATTTATGGCCATTCACCTGATCTTGACCCCGAAGATTATTGGCTGTGGGGTTATTTAAAAAGTTTAGTGTTCAGAAGACGACCTGAATGCTGCAAGAATTAACAGACACTACTACGGAGCAAATTGGTGCAATTCAACCAGAAATGCTAGACAGGGGGCTGAAAAGGCACGAACAGATGATGATATATAAAGTAGTGAGTATTATTGTCCCAAGAACTATCTTTTGGCTCTGTGAAATATATTTTCAACGATGTACAATCCATATTGTCAACAACGCGGAGAAACTAGCGCAAGATTAATTCTCCCAATACTGGAAACTACCAGTTGGTATGTGATTCACAAAACTGTCGGTGAAATGCGCCTGTGAAATGACAGTGTTCAATGCAAAAATAAGATAAAATTAATCTCCAAAATTACATAAATTGGTCATATTTTTTATCCAAAGCTATAACGCCGTCAAAATCTAGAAGCCCTCGTAATAGAGAATCCGATTCTGCAGACTTTCCACACGTAATTCTATAGTACATATTTGATTAACGGTTTTATTTTAGTACTTATTTGATACATATTGCGATTTGACAAATATTGGACACAAACGTGTGAAAAATTTGGAATGTGTGGCTCTTTCCTTTGCCTTGATCGGGTATTTTACAAAATTTTGTATTCTAATCTGTCTGTGTTATTGCACATTTGTCCTATGATGCTAGTTATTCACAGCGGCATCTCAGCAATAAAGTAAATGAATATTATATAACTTATATCATCACTGTATTGGATCAATAAGTATTCGAGGAAATATACATACACGTGAAAATTCTGGTTCTACATTAGTTTTCTTACTATTAGAAACGTCTTCTGTTCTATAGGCTGCGTACGTTGGAAAGTACACACGTGAAAAAAGAGAATTCGTACTAAAGGTACTAAATTATTTACCGAAAGGAGTTTAATTAATAATAGCACGTATTCATCTTTAATGAAACAAACGACAATATGGTTACAGATAGAAACTATATGACGTATCTGGAGATTTAACAAAAGTTAGTTTTTCTTAATTTTTAATTAAAACTTATTTACTTGCTACTCTTAATTAAATTATTGAATTTAGGGTATGAAAAGGCTAGGCCAGGTAGATTTCTCAGTTTATCAATGACCTGCAATTTATTGTCTGCTAAAATGTTTATAACTCGATCTCCTACATAAATATGGTCATATAATGTCCGGAAAAATAAATCTTATAAACACTATGCCTAAACAAGGAAATTTATACTAACGTAGAAATAGATTATTGGATTATATTTTAGATCATATGCTGTTGAAAAATACTTAAATAATGTAGGTTCTAAGGTCAAACGTTACTATCACTGTTTCTCTATCAAGACCACTAAAATTATTGTGAAAACTACCACGGTTGCAAAATGTCATAAGCTAGTATTCTGGATATACAGTACCATTGTACGAAGGATAAATAGATTCTTGAGTAGATTAGGAAGATATTTAGAGGAAGCAATGTGTTATATTTACATATGTACATAAATCGGAAAATGAAACTGACAAGGAGAACACCAGGGTTGTCCGACACGGATCTTGATGAGTCTCAATTATGTTATAGAGGAAATCAATGCCATTTGGCACGTTCCTTATACACCGTTAATATTAGTCTACGTACAAGTAAGCGTTCGAAGCGCAGTGGACTGGAAGGACGCCTACGACCCTGCTGGCTTGCGTCCGATTCCCGCCAGTAAATTAATTTTGCTTTTAATGTCATTGTGCACAATATTAACAATTATATTTAATGCAAGTTATTTATAAATAACATAAAATATTTTATTTTGTCGTTTATAAAATGAGCCTCGTTTTTACTCGTTTTAAGAAAACTGCAACAAACTAGTTACTTCTTGTGGGCTTTAGTGTCCATCTACATCGGAATCGATTCTCTGGGATTTCTCAGCATTCTCCTACTTGATATAAAATTCAAAAATTGTCTCTGCCAAAGTCAATTGTTTTTCGCTCTAGAAACGATTTTATTACAGTTTGTGTAATGTTTTCATTATGGTAACAACATTTTCACAAGTTTAAAGCGACCTACTTGTAAGTTAAAAATTACTGTAGGTACTCTAGTTTATATCGCAACTTCCATAATAGTACAAATTAAATTCTAATAATTACATTTAGTTCTTCTATATAGGCAAACTATTAAGTTTCTTCTCAACAAAATATACTTGATATTTACGTTAACTACGTATGGTATCATCCAATATCGAATACACAAACAATAATAGGTTACTACTGCAGATTATGATTTGGTTAGAATATAATAAGAGATAAGGCAGTACTTGTGGTTTGGGCTTCTAGTCTTACCGCTAGCATCTGTGGCAAAGCTTCGCCAATTGAGTATTTAGGTTAAGCTACCGTTTATTGCCGGAATACCTATGTATACTTGCAGTGCAACAATATTCTTTTTTATAAGGTAATGGTTTCATATAGTAATGGTTGCAGTGGCTAATCTCTTAGCAATACAGCTTGTGAAACCGCTCCCGATGTACTTACCAAATAAGAAACGATAAAACAATTTTTGTAATTTATTATTATAGTGTAGTAATTACTAATACAGTATTAGTAACTACCACAGAGAGATACACAAACCGTTTAATTAATCCAACCTTAACCCATCAACGAGGTAGTAGCCAACCTGCAAAATTAACACGCTTCTACATTTGCACACTTCAAATATTGCAACATATGAACTGCGTCGCAGTTGAAAACTCGTGCAATTTTCTGAACGTTTATCGAAAATATTCTCACAATTGCGCTATAAAAACTTACTCTATAAAAGTGCAGACTTCCAACACCTTTAGTTTTGTCTGTGCTACTCTTTATGGTAATACACAAGGATTTCTCTAGATACCATAACTTTGGTAATTTTCCAGGTTTATATATATACATACATGCATATATGTGGGTCTTTTTTTACGCCCGTAGCTGCCAGTATTGACATTGCATTTCCATTACAAAATGGAATAATAACAAACTGATGTTTGTACACTGAGTAAACAAATTTCCCGTACAATACGCGGACCTGACCTAAAACACGATTGTGATAACGTAGTATATTGATTTAGAGATGTGAACAATCAAATGCACAAATTAGGTCAATGGTCCAAAAATGAAACTACTTAATAAGTTCCAAAGAAAATATAAAAAGTAGAAACTCTTATCTGGCTGAATAAAGATTACAAATTGTAAAAAAAAGTCATTATTTTCATAGATCGCGCATCTCTTAAGAAGTCAACTTAATTTGTATTAGTTAGATACACAACGATAAACTATACTAGTGAATCTACTCACAGTGTGCTACTATGTATGTATATTACAAACATGATAATCAACAACAAACATAATACAGAGGTTTGTTATTGCTGTCGGACCTGCAAGGCCCTGATGCTATAATTTATCTTAAAAATTAACGCTCCAATTTACTGTATGTAACCATTGTGCGTTACATCTAGTCGTAAAAACCACTCGCATAAATTTTGTAATTATAAATAATTTAATAGCAACTACTGCACTAACTTACTTTTAAAATACGATGAGATCAAAAACTCAGACAGAAGACTCCAAAGTTTTCCTCAAGCCAATACTTATAAGTTGTTAGTCGTTCTTGCAGAATTGTTCTAATGGAAAGTTTTTAGATTCGATATTTGTAACTTTTATAAAACCCATACTTATTGTTAGTTAGCACATACACATTCAATACGATTTGTACTCGAATGTAAAGCATCTTTTGCATATTTATTCGTACCCGTAAATAAGTTTAAAAAGTACAACAATAGCGGAATGAAAAAAATAAATACTTTTAGTCGATTGTTATTAAAAATAGTCTAGAGATATGTTAAGGCGTGTTATTCTGCTACAAAATTAAGGATTTGGAAATGTTGCCGAACTCCTTTCGGAAGTTGTGTTACAGTAAACTTTATTATCATTGTTCAATGTGCACAACTGCAATAATATAGCAAATTACTGTAGATACATTTAGTAGGTGGTGGCTGGCAAATTTCTTAGTTGGAAACTAAATTTTTCTGTGGGAACCCTTTTGAGAATTTGTAAATTTTGTAGAAACTACATTGAATTTCATTTAGATTGGAATACTTTTAAGTATCTTGATATATTGTTCCTATAGTGAATAATTGCAATTGCCTCTAACTGCTATATACATATATATAAGCAATCGTTCAAAATAATTACTCGTCTTCTAGTGATCTTCAATCCAATGTTTTTCTTATTCTTTTAAAATATATTTTTGTCTTAAGACGTCTTCTTGATGAATCTCCAAATAACTGTTTACCAGACACACACAAATCATGTATTCATTAAAACTCCTTGTTACAGAGGATGAAGGAGTGGTTAAGTTCGAGCATTTAAGTTTAGCAGTCAACAATTTGCAAAGTACTATGTTATGTCTCTCTCTCTCTCTCTGTTAAGAATTGGGAATGACGTTTTGGAGCAGATTAAATAAATTGTCAAATTATGATAAATTAAGACAAAGTATTAAATGACATGAAAATTGTTGCGTAACTTATGTTTGCAGTTTATTAGAGCTGCTATAAGAAATCAATTACTGCTAAAGGTGCATAGAATAATAATCCATTCAACACAGTAATATGTAACGTACTTTTAATTATTTATTGTTGGAGCAAGAAATATATCTGGTCAATATCGTCCACAATAAGATTAAAGGAAAAAATCTATTAACAACCGAACGCGAGCCACCAGTGTGGTAGGCGTAGCTGTTATCCACTGGGCTACGAAGGCTTGCTTGTCGAAAAACGAACATTATCGATATAAAGGAATAAACTTGATTTTCTCAGAAGGGGTAGGGCGCGTCAGAATAAAAGCTCGCACTTGGGCACTCAGGAAAAGTTCTTTTACAACATAGTTGAGATTCATTAAAATCCGTGTCGGACAACCCTTGTGTTCCCCTTGTAAGGTAATTCTTCTTTGAGAGTGCCAAACCTCTAACATAATTATTCAGTTGGATTTAATTGAAAATAATGCTGTTTCCTGACATGGCTGAATTGTAACTTCATTTGAAATACCTACAATGACGCATCCCCTTTGGTGGTGTAAGCAAATGTAGAGCTGAATTCTGTTATTTCTCAAAGAACCGTCTATTTGTTTAGATAGAAATAGTTGTAACTCTCATGACAGTGACTATTTGTATAGCGAAAAGTTCCTTATAATAGAAACATACCCCACAAAGAAAATAAAGCAAATCAGAAACCAAAATGATTGTTGCCCATTCTATATCAGATAGAAATAGTTAGAAAAACATGAATAGGGCGAATGAAACCAGAACTAAATATTCCAAGAATATGCATGTATTGAGAGTAATAAAGAATAAGAGCGGAACACTCTGCTTGCTACAGTACTATGAATCAACTGTGGTTTCCCAAAAGGTGTTGCAATACTTCTCTTTGATTCATAAACTTACTTGCAACTTTAGATTTCCTTCATTTTACCTTCCGTAAAAAGCTTCAGTGCATCGATCCTTTTAATGTGTCCGATACTTTTAATATCATTTGGACGGTTAAGGCAATTTTATCTTTGTGACACCTGAATGCACATATTCATGAAAAATCCTAATGAACGCTAGAACATTTTAACATTACAGGTTTTTCCGTCAGCCAGTCATTGACGGTGCGACACCCTTATCTATTCTACCGCACTGCGCTTATTTTTATCAAGACTAAATTAAGCTCTTTTTAAGGCAAAGGGAAAAAAGAAAAGACCGTGAGCCCATCGAAGCGTCTAAATTTTTAAAGGACGCCATTCGATTTTCGCATCGCTCCTCACCTTAATGAAGCATTATGAAGGAAAGTTTCAGTGTGTACGCGCTTGTGTAGAAAATTTTATATAAGGCTTTGCAGAACGCTTAAAAATTCAAGCGAAAACGAATTCAAACTTTGTGCCGATGCCTTAGTTACAAGAAATGCGGAGATAATTATGTTATTTCGCCAGCTGCGTTGAATACATTTAAGGCCATTTTTACTCAGTGTATATTTTTCTAAATAAATGAAATCGTAGAGCAGTTCTTGAACAATCTAATTGTTAATCGTTGCGTTTTCTGCTGTCAAGTTGCAAGTTTGTGATAATTCTGACTGTAACTATTGGTAATAAATTCTTGTTAGATATTCTAGTTCAAAACATACGTAAAACAAAGATTAGTCTAATTTGTTAGTAAAATTGTATTGGTTCTATGTAGTTGAAAAGTAGGACAGTTCTTGCCGTGTATATCAGTGTTCTGTAAATGTATTTCTGTACGTTTTGTTACAATATTACCCCACCGTATTTGCTTCCCAGTATTCGAACCCTGCAATCATGTTTCCCTCACAACCAGAGATCGGCTGTCCTACTACGGCGGTTATAAAGTTTGCAAGTAGGTTCTGCCGAAGAATTATAACATAATTCAATAAACTGTTAGTTTGTTGTCCTGTTAGTCATAAGCAGACTATTCAAGTTATCTATATACGATGATTAGAGTTTCCATCGAGATATTTTAACGCTAGTTTGATAGAAATTTCGCTACTGTTAATCAGTACATCTTCTTAAATAACTTTAATATCAAATATGCATAATGAGCTGAAGGAGGGTCTAATTATTTCAGTAATTTTGCCGAGTTCAAATGCGATAATACATTTAAAACATAGTCTAAATCTGAAAGCCTGTAGCAACGTTGAAAATACATGAAGAGATGCATGCTGGTGTTGTTTATAAACATCTGAAATGGCGCATGATGCAAACAACGCTAAAAAACGGAGATTGTCAATACAGAGATGGCAAACACAGAAGTTTTAGCGATGTAACCACCATGTGTACTTAGTATTGATTAAATATTTCCCCAAACGGAAAATTATACTTTTCTGGTTGATTAAATATTTAGAACACTAATTCACGATCACTCACAGACCTCAAATATTTTGATAATTGTCAACTCGTTTCGATAGCAATGCTGTCATTATCGAAGCCATAATAAAACTAAACAATATTTTAAAAACAACGTAAAAAGAAACCTAAGAGTTACAATGTAAACAACGGCAATCCGATTCGCATCATTAGTTTCACATTTTCGCGATTTTCCACAAGAAATGTAATATTGACGATTTTCTTAACAGTTTCAATAATCGGTTCGATACCATAAGATTTACATATGAAAGAGAAGTAAACGGTCAGCTATCCTTTCTAGATACCTTAGTTATTAGAAATAAGAATCGTTTAGAATTTGACGTATATAGAAAAGAAACCAGTACACTTCGTTACATTCCTTCAGCTTTCCATCATTGCGCCCAGCACAAATTGCCAAGTCTGAATTTTTTGGTTCACACAGTGCTAACCTTTTCATTGAACAAGATTAGGTATGAGAAAGAGCTTAAAGTCATAAAAGATGCAACCGGATGTAATGGTTTCCAACCTCAGATTATCCATAAGTTACTTAGGTTAATTTATAAGAATTTTTTGAAAAATCCACGACACTAAAGGTTAGTAGGAAGTAAAATCTTCAAGGAGCTGGATCTCAGGATGATTTACAGTTCAGGCAATAAGTTGAGAAGTCTGATCTTTAACCCTAAGTGAATTAGTGTAACACTGGTTGATTACCTGCTAAAATGTCTATACTAGACGATCCGCTAACTTCTTCACTTGCAGAAAACATAGTCTCATGCAAGTGTTTGCCCCACATTTTTCTTATGATGCATATGCTTTCATCAACTATTAGTTAGATTATCACTTAGTTTCAAGGATAATTGTCATCAGACAACAATCCTAAGCTTACAGTTTACAGTTAGTTTAATAATGGCGGGAGCTTTAAATTGCATACGACCATAGAGTTTGGATCATGATGCCCGCCAAACAACATCTTAACAAATTATTAGACTACTTTGTATATATCCAGGATAGAATGTTTTTTGATCTACCGTACCAAAATACTAGTTTTAATTTCATTTCCTCTTAAATGTCGGACAAAGGGATGGTCCTATTAGTCTAACAGTATAAGGGAAATACTGTTTCAATTTTTATTTATTCTATTTAATATCGAATAGTAGTAAGTAGTGCGTATGTGTTTCAACGGCTTCTTAAACTGTATTACTTGTCTGACTACATCTTAAATTCCTGGTGTGGGTTTTTGTGTATACGTCCTCAATTGTCCTATTACAGTATCATTTATCCTCCTATAATTCGATGCTATTATTTAGTTTGCTTACAATACCGAATGGTTGACCGATATGTATCTCTGTTCGCACAAGTGGACTTGCGTCAATTTGACGATAGTGGGAAGACGCAGATAAAGGCTTCGTAGAGATATACATTTCTCTATTCATATTACTCATAATATATGCTAACATAGCCAAAATCCATACAAACATAAATGGTAAAATACCTAATTTAATAGCATAAAAAGACAGAACGACAAACAATTCTATCTTAGACAGAACTAAGAACAAATTAATAACAATGTTAAAAAAATAATTACTTCCAGGCTAGCAAGAAATGTGAATTTATAAATTCTAAGACAACACTAACAATACTACTAACACCACAAATAAACAATAAAAAATTCAAGAATTTAGGAGCACATTGTCGCAATTACTATTGAACTCTAAATTGTTTCTACTCTACGGTAATGGAAACAGTAATATGACCGATAAGTAACAATTCCACCGGTAACATAGAATACCTACTAAACAGAACAATTTTATCGCATCGCAAAAGCAATCGGCCATTTATAGTTCTGATTGGTTTCTTAAACTTTTCTTATATTTAAATTATACATTTTTCACATTTTTTTCTAGCAAACTGCCACATGATGCCTCAATCTGCAAAACCTTTCCGCCAAAATCGTAATACTTGTGCGTTTAACGCCGAAGCGCGAATCTTTTGTCAATTGATGTTAAAATCGTAAAAGGAATCTAATGGAATATAAACATTCAAACATACTTAATTCAGAGACAGATGTGTTTAGTGCAATGTACCGTAATGAGACTGACTGTTTGAAACTACTGAGCAGATGGGATCTGCTATTAAAAGTAGTGTGAAGAACAAAATCCAAAATTTGGCATTTTGTAATCTGCGCGTGTTACAGTGGGAGATTTGGTGAACTATTTCTCAAATAAGTTTGCATTATACATTTACCCAAAAGCTACACGAATCACAATTTTCCACAGCATCTTTCCTTGGGCAGAAAAAATCTCTTAATTGGAATCATTAGCTTTTCAAGAAAGTTTACCGTAAACTTGTAGGCAAAAATTATTAATGATAATAACTTTATGGTTTTGGTGTGCTGAATCCAAATGTGACAATTGCTCATGTAAGAATTCTTACCCAACGCAAGCATAGTTCATGTTAAAGCCTTATTTACATACCAATACAAATTTATTACTGATTTAAAAGGGTTTATTAAAAACCTTTATTTTACGAAATTTGTAAATAAACAAGTACATATATAAGGTGAAAAATAGGTCTTTTAAGGAAATATACCGTGTGATGATAAAGTTTGAAACCAAGGTCTTATTTGATTAATACAAGCTAAAAAGAAAAAAATCTCGGACAGGTCAATTTTTTTGAATGACAGCTTTTGGCGTACAAATCTTAGTTGTAACATCATTTGTTTCTCCGCGATGACGTCATCGCAATTTTTTTTAAATGACAACCCTCATTTTTTTTTAGTTTTTGACAGGTGTACCCACCACTTGAATTATGAAAAAAAAACTACCTTGCATAACAGTTTTCTCGAGAAAAAGTCACATTTTTCCAATAAAATCAAATTTTATTTTTAACAATACGACCGTCTAAAAAGCAAACAAAAACATAAAACATTCGTAAACTTTTTCCGTTAAAAAAATTTTATCAAGTTTTTTTTTATTCGTTTCAATACAAAACAAAATCGAAACATTGCAACGTCGAAACTTAATCTTTATTGACATTTGTAGCGTGATACTGACGGTCTTACAAATAAAATTTCAAAATCATTAGGTTTTTCGAAGTTTTGTAAAAATGGCATATTTAACTGAACGTGAAAGAATAGAAATTTTAATGATGGTTGGGTATGGTAACAGGCAAAGAACTCATACAGAAGTATGAGAGTTATTCAATCAAGAGCATCCTGATAAACTTGCAATTGTAAGATCTACAGTTAGTAAAATTTATAGAACATGGATTTGTAAAAGATTTGCCTCGGCAAGGTCGACCTAAAATAAATGAAGAAACAATGTTGAATGTCTGCCTTGAAGCTGAGGAAAATCGTCATACGTCTACCATACAACTGGCCCTGAACAACGACTTACATCATACTACTATTGTGAAATTCTTTAAAAAAGAAAAGTATCACCTGTACAAATTACAGCGAATACACGAATTAAATGAGGATGATCCAGACGGCCGTTTAGAGTTTTGCGAGGAATTGGTGTTGCGATGTGATGAGAATCCCAATTTATTAAATAATATTATTTTTTCTGATGAAGGTACATCTCAACGGAACTGTACATCGCCACAACTGCAGGTACTGGTCACGATAAAATCCTCACTGGACTGGAAATCCACAACCAACGCCGATACAAAATAAATGTTTGGGTAGGAATCATAGAACGACGTTTTTAGGATCTTTCTTTATTGATGGAAACTTAATTAGTGGCCGATATTTAAACCTTCTTCTATTAGAGGTGGTGTCAGCTCTGGCAGCCCTCTTTCCAAATAACGAAAATGCAGAAGTGGCCCATCCGAGTATTTGGTTTCAGCAAGATAATGCGCCTACCCATTTTGCCAACAATGTACGTAGATATCTGGATGTCACTTTTCCGAGCAGATGGATAGGAAACTAAACACGCCAGAAGCTGTCATTCAAGAAAATAAAATTGACGTGTTTGAGATTTTTTTTCTTTTTAATTTGTATTAATCAAATAAGAGCTTGGTTCCAAACTTTATCACCCCACTGTATAGTAAACGTTAACTTAATAAATTAGTAGCAGGGCACAAGTTTAAGCCAATCTTGGTCAGTAGCACAATGTAGCGATTTCAGGCTTTTGGACGTTTTCTTTCAGGCTTGTTTTTTATATGTCTCCAACTCAGTTTCTAAAAGCAATCACTATTACCTCACATTGGCTACGCTCGCCTAGCTTCTCACCAAAGAGTCTAGATTCTCTACAAAAGAGTCCGACTGAGAAGTATGCAACGAGATTTATCAACTACCTCCGTTCTTCCAATTGTAATTAGTTTTTGGCAATTGTTACTGATACTACTTCCTTGATTGGCAATGATATTGCCTTTCCGTTAATATTCATATGTGTATTTATCTGTAAATCATTGAATGTCAGGTCGACAAATACTCCTTCATTAAATCTTGTCTTGGACAATGAGAGAATTGCCAAGTACTGCTCCATTATTCTAAATTTGAGATAAAGTAGAGGCAAGATTACGTTCTTTAGGTCCGCCTGGTTTTACTTCACCACGCCTTTTATCCCAATTTACGATTCCTTCCACGCCTACTATCCATTTATCTAGTGCTAGACTATGATTATTCGCACAAAAGCAGGGTTACTTGATGTGCTTACTGCTTCTGGTTCCTTCCTGTCCCAGAAGCATTTTAAAATCACCACATATGATTTGCTCGTGGTCTTTATACTTCAACGCCAATAAAGGCATAATCAAGTACTCGTTGCGTTCTTTTACTTGTTGGAATGAGCAACTGCTACTGAGGCAAACTTCTTGGTATCATCGAGGAGAACTGCCTCAGACTTTGGATTGAATCAATAAACAACTTCCATTCTTTGACAACTGTTTCACGTTGAGAATATTCAGCAACGCAAGAAAACCATTGCTAAACATTATTCTCTTCAGAAAAGTATAGAAGACAATAAGTCTCATTTTCTGTAATAAGAAAATCCTATACTGAAAGATTGCGCGTGTGTGTGAAATAAACAGAAAATGTTGCACTTATAGTCATACGGTGGTGAATGATTGACTGATGTTGCAAGAGAGTTGTTTGTAACAGGATCGAATACAAACAAAAAGTTGCCTGGAGCCGAACGAGAACGTGATAATAAATGGCTCGTTATTCGTCACTTTTTCATTATTAATTAGTCGCTATTTGAGTACACGTACATACCACTGAACACAGCGTTTTGTTCTACGGTCGTTATTCGATTGTTCCGAAATTAAAAATAGATTGAAAAAATCACACGCCTACTGATAGGAGGGCGGAAGGCGAAAAGGAAGGAACAATATCGGACAGGTTCAACTTTAGGATTAGATGAAACTGCTGCGGACAATATCTGGCCGCAAGGTCGATTATATAAAATGTGTGTCAGGGTGCAAACAAAACACATCGATTTTTCCGTGTCAGCTCTCACTACTCGCTGGCGTCGGTTGCGTTTGTAAAAGCTGAATAGCGAGAATTACCTTACAAGAGGGGTGTTATATTGGTTAAATCGATTGGCAACCGGAAATTATTTGCGCGTGTACATCAAAACAAGCTTATAAATTTAAATTTTGTGTATACTGGCGGCGCCTCTGTCTAAATCGTCATACAGACAAACGAGGTCATGACACTGAAGCTGATGTATTTAATCGTGCCGTGTTTATGGAAGCAAGTAGATCCAAGCGATATGAATATTCAAATAATTGTATTATTAGGGTAATCCGGTGTATATTGCGTTTACTGTGTTCCTAGTTTTATAATGCTCGCACCAAATATTGAAATCCTTTAGTTACAACATGAGATTTATCGTTTCATGGCTAACTATTTAAATAATATATCTGTGTAACATATTTTGTTTACTCAATTGGCAGTCACTATTTCTGCGAAAGTTTTAAACTGATGATTTACATATCTCATTGAATATTATTTTATTAGTGCATGATTATATTATTTTGGGTTAAAAACTGACTACAGTAGCGTTGAGGAACAAATAAATTAACAATAAAACTTTTCAGCTATCTAAGGATTCTACATTCTCGTAATTCAGACATTGAATTTCAAACAAACGCAGGTTTGCTTAAATAAGTCGATAATTGATTTTCTTGTTTTTGTGGTACACATACTAGTTAGCGAGAACACACATGGCTTTGCAAACTTCCTCTATCCAATAGGAATAAGTATGTATGCATGTAGGTAGATGTGGGTACTACACCAATTTGAAATCGAGCTTTTATCATCTCAATCGTAAATAACATTCAAAGGCTGCGCACATTAAGCCGTAAAACTATTCATAAAGTTTTAAACTACTAACTTGCTGCATAAACAAAGCTTTGTTATAGAATACAGGTGCAGAAAGCATTCATTGTAAATGGAAGTTATATTTGCGCAGCAAATTAATCCAGCAAATCTGCTATATCCAAAGCGATATGAATATAGGAATTTTGTATAGTTATTGCCTTTTTAAGTATTTATAGTGAGACATTAAATATACTTAAAACTACTTACACTTCGAACAGAAAGATTTAAAGCTATATTTTAACCGGCAAATCTGAGGATTAACGAAGTAAGCTTTGCAAATTCAGAAATCTGGAGAGGAGTGCGAAAAATAAACATTTTGTTTTGAAGTTTATGATAACTACATAATGAAAAAAGACTGAAAATCCCGGACGCTAACCATAGTTACGAACATGCAGTGTAAAACACAGGCATGGTTCGGTTTTCGTTTGGTAGGAAGGAACGTTTTATTATTCGTTCGTAAAAGACATGTTGTTCATTTAAAAATGAGAGGGTAACGGACAGCAGGTAAAAGCGCAGAAAGGCTGTCTCTTCTAAGAATTCGATTTACTACATGAAGCTGCGATAACAGTAATATAATCGAAGAAAATCATCAAGGTTATCATCAATATTTTTCAGCCACTTCCACATAATGATATTTGTAACTCGACATTGTCATTGTAAACAAAGTTAATAACATCACAATGATGAATGTTATACTTGAAAACTGTTATCTGTTTTCAAATTATCTCAACTATTACAGTAAAATATTTTAAACAAAACATTACTTTCCGTTGATGGGAAAGTCGATGACAACTATGTAATATTGAATAAAAGAAATGGTGTAATTTTTGTAACGTATTTGAATTTTTACTGATAGCTAAATCTCTTTTTAGTATTAGAGCATCTCTTTATAAGGTTCCGTAGCGACCTATTATGTACTCTCTTAAAAAGAAAGTTGGATACAATAACTGGGAATATTAAATGTCTTCAGGATATAAAGCACTATATAATCATTGGATAAATTGAATATTTTTCCTACATTTACTACACTGCGACTTAATTTAAATTTAAATTTAGCTTAACACTTTAAAAGTTTACTGAAGGAACATAGGCTTAGTTACTACTAATTAATTACAACAATTCTAAAAAGTAAAGGCCCCTTATTTCCTCCGTTGCGATGTGTTCTACTAATATTTTGTAAATTTTAAATTTTGAATTGGATGTTCTTTTTACATCATTAATAATTTTGTAATATTGGCGGTGTATTGATTGTGACTGGGACAGTCACATTTTAGGTGCAGTATTAGTTTTATTAGTAGATCTAACCCCAAGCAGACCATGTGCCGAACAACTGTATAATTGTAAGGATATTTAATCATTTTAAAAGTTTTAGTTTGTGTTTTCCCAACCGAACACAAAATTTTACTGCATATATTTGCATATTTCATTTTTTCGGAAAACACTAACAATGAATGCAATTGGAATAAACTTTAAAATAGACTTGCAACGAATAGTATATTCGGCCGAATACCGAATATTCTGCGGATTTCATCGCCGAATAGCCGAATATTAGGCAAAAGTATTTGGCTGGCGCATGAACGAGAAAAAAAGCAGTAAACTACTACCTGAAAATGTAGAGAAATTAGTCTTTCTGAACCATAATTTTCCACTTCTAAATTTTCTAACGTAATTCAAGTGCATAGACATTTATTTGATCGCTTTATGTAAATTTTTATAATACGAAAATTGTGTATGTACTTACACTATTTTAATGATTACCAGAAAAAAATATTACAAAATTAGTATGTATATGTATTTCTATGACCTTTTTGTACCTATCTTATTTCTCTGATTTGATCTAATTCGAATAAATTTGATCTTTATTCGAATTAGAGCATTGTAATTGACCTAGAAGTGGAAAAAATATCAGGAAAATAACATTATTATAAAATAAATATATTTTTATTTTATCAATTACCAGACTAGAACAAAACATCTTACTTAAAAGTATTCGGAAAAGGATAAAAGTAGTCGAATAGGCCGAATAGTAGCCGAATATTCGTTGCGTATCTACTTTAAAAGTTAAATCGAAGCCTACTTAAGGAAAAATACATTAGAGAGAAGGCTTTCATGTCTAATTTTTTTATGCTATGACATTCTACTTCTACAGAACTTGTAGCACCAACCTTGCTATTTTCTGATACATCCTCGTATTCTGCAGTGGTGATGCTACGAAGAAGCCCCAAGACAAATGTGTACCGTCATCGTCTTCACAATGCGCAGGTCTAGTGTAAATCCAATGATTAATGTTTAAAGCCCGTCGAAACTTATTGCAAGCATTTTTCATAGTATTGACATGTCTTTGAGCATCTGTGTGATTCAATTCTTCACATCTATAACCAATTTATCTTGTTACTGGTCACGCACACAATAACTTCTTTTCAGCTTTATTATGATTTTAATCTAGTAAGTAGGTTGTTCAAAATTTTATTATTGGTCCCATTTGCACCTCTCTTCATTTTCAGTGTGACTTTATTTTATTTCCAGTTCACCATACTTGGAACCTTGCATTTGAGCAATACTAACCGCAAGCTCCTTTGAATAGAAGTTATTGCTGTAYGTTTTTGAGAAGATTTTGAATCAATTAGTGTCTCTTTCATAATTCAACAAGCTTCATGAACCTCTATACTCAAATAGTAWCTCCAAAATCATTAGGTGTCTTGTCTCATTCCTCAATATCGTAGAAGTGCTACTGATGATAAACTAAATAAGAAAACACACTCCATCATCAACAATTCTTTAATATTTATATCCAGCGTATGCTAAATATTAGCATTTTCTCTATATACAATACTTTATGTTCGAACGTAAAACCAAATAAAGGTAACTGATTATTATCGTATTCCCTGCATTCATAGTACAAGATATAAACATTGCATAGAACCCTACGTCTAACAGAGAGCCGATGCTAGATCCACCAAATAAAAAGTCAATTTTTCCTTGAATGTTAGTATTTACACTGCTTGCAGATATATTGTTTATAATATACGTTGTTCTATATATTCGGAGCGCCAATAAATAATTCAGGCAACATTACACCGACGATATTCCTCAATCATCGAGAATGGAAGAAGGAATTGATAATAACGATGGCGTTGAATAGCCCTGTTCGTACTGCAATATCTAAATATATAGTAGCTATCTGAAATTTCAGCTTCGACGAGCGCAATGATTAAATCACATGCAGCAAAACTGTACTCCAGCTGTATGTATGTATGTATGTGTGTATGTATGTATATAGGTATAACAACGCACCAGCTAACAGAACTGAATGTGGCATCCAGCATTGGTTCAGATATGTAACAGTTGTTCATCTGTTCTGGTTTGCATTTCATTCGATTTCACGAGACGAATAAAACTTGGCATAAATACCCGTATCAACTTCATAGATCTGTAAAGGTAGAAACTGGCTGTGCGATGATACTAATTTCCTTCCTAATAAAAACATAAATCGATAGGAGTTTTTTTACCATACTCTGTAAAATTGAATCCATAGGTTGGAATGTAGGATATACAAAGGTATAAATCTACAATTACGTTACAACATAATTCTGACGTAATTTGGATAACACTGCTTTCTGTATTTCATAACAATGTTAGTTTCAATTTGGCCAATGTTGTTTCGGAAATAAAATGTCCCAGACCCTGTGCGTAATAGCCAGCAAAGAACTGGGAAGGAGATGAGAAAATGAACAATGAGGTGGCAGAAAAAGGGACGTTTGGGAAAACGATGTGAAGTAAAAAAAAAGGAAATTGATAGATAGTACTATAAAATAAAAGAACGAGTAAAGAATGAAAAGAGAACCAGGCAAATACAAAGAAAGAGTAAGACAAATGCAAGAAAATAACGAGGCAAGCATACGAAAACGAACGAAACAAGAACAAAGAAAGAATGAGATAAATAGTACGAAAGGACGAAGCTATTACAGTAAAGAATGAGGCAAGAACAAAGAAAAGGCAAGTCAAGAACAAGTAACTAAACAATACTGTACTATGTTTTGATAAAATTAATGAAGATAAATATTTAAGATTTTAGCTAACTGTTTAGGAAAAACTATTATAAACCTTATAAAAGTATGCCGAAGGTTCGGAAAAGCATCCAGACTTCCATAACTATCCCAAAATTATTGCCATATATCACAATGTTAACTTAAAAGTTTGAGATTATTTGTTATGTTGTTGTGTACATAGTCAGATTGCTTTTCATGGGGTTATCGATACTAAGACGTGAAAATCAATGGAACGTGCAAGGAAAACACCTCTAAACAGATACATTATGATGAAGTAGAATGTTAATTTAAATCAAAAAACTTAAAATATGTTTGTAGAAATCTCTTTCGTTTTTGGCTTCAGGGCCATCACGGCGCTGAAGTCAAATACAAATATCAGCTTCATGATGGTTTGGGAGTGTCTAAGCGAACTAAATGAGTTGAAGAAAAGCAACAATAGCTTACTGGGGATGCCGTGACACACAGGAGTGAAAGAAAATGAAATAACAGACACTCTCACTGAGACGGAGAGGAGCTCAAAGGTAAATCTTCATGGTCCTCATAGCGAGCTAAAACTCTTCTGGGAACATATAACCAAAAGAGATTTTCAGAATGTATTAGCCTCAGCAACAACAACTACGACAAAAATAGGCTTGGAGTAACGAAGGAAGGCGAAGGTAGATTTTGCGAAGGAAGAGAATGAAACATCCATGTGAAATTGCATGTGACATTTTGCACTTTTTAAAAGGAATCAGACTGCTAGGCCAGCTGAAAATACAGTGCGAATAGGAACATAATAGATTTTTCATGTGTATTAACACCATTCATACATACATAGCAATGACATAAAAAGAATTAGTAACACTAAATCTAAAAGCGATCGCTACAGTTTTCGGCAGCCTTATAGTTATTGGCATACGAACATATTTCTAATAAAAATAAGCAATTCCTTATTGTGGTAGCATTTACAAAAGATTTGTTATATTTGCTACTTATTTTCAAGTTGTTAGAATTTTATATAAATTGTACCACAATTAGTAATGCAGTAATGATCTATAATTTACTGTGTTGTGTATTCGACTGATTTATCAATTTTTTACTAAAACTGGTAAGAATTGTGATGTGGGATATACATATACTGTAAATGTTCATCATCATCATATCATAAAAAGTTGATACTTTTGATACTGTTGGCCAACATAAGCTGTATTTTTATATATAACATTCATCTAAAATTTCAATTAAAATTATAACAAACTTTCTTTATTTTGCATGTGCCAATTACTGTCAATATAAAAATCACAAAATGTAGTTATTGGCAGTGGTGCCAAATTTCAACTGAAAATTAAGCAAAGTAGTTCTTTGTCGTATAGTACATTTTTACATTAAACGTTTACACTAAACCCAATAATTATGCGAAAACATTTTTATATACATTAATTGGCACCCTACCAATAACTGCGCATGTACGGTATCAATAACTGTAATGTATACAATTTTGTTTAAACTCACAAACAAACGAAGTGCTTTTTGGGCTGATCACTATTTATGCACGAGGGAAAATGACTGAACTTCTGGTTAATCTCCGTCGGAACTTTATAAAAAAAAGGTACAATGAGACCGATGTGGAGAAAGCGTTTATAGCAATTAAGAAAGGGTTACTGAAGAAACAGGCCTCCAAAGTATATAAGATACCTCGAGCTACATTGAATTTACTTTATCGCAAAACTTAACGAAGACGGAGCATAGACCTGCAACAATATTAACGTGCGAGGAAGAGTGTTTGTTGGATAAATGAATTGGAGTTGGATAAACGAATGTCAATGAAAGGGCTGGCTCAAAAGATTCGATATTATTCAAACTTCAGTTAAAAGCCTTCTAGATAGTATTCCCAAAAAAAATCTGTTTAATAACAATATTACAGGCATAGGTTGGTATAAAGCATTTTTAGAGCGCCGCTCTGAAGTTTCCATCGGAACTCTAGAAACGGTAACCTCCGCTTCAGCCTGCGTGAGTCAAAATGATACTAGGAAATGGTTTGTCCAAACTAACAACATTATTTGCTGGAAAAAGGATTTGCTGAAGTGCTGAAGAACTCGTATCGCGTATACAATAGAGATGAAATTAACTTTCATTTGTGTCTAAAAAATAAAGAAAGCTGCTGAAAATGTTTATGAAATAGAATTTGATCAGGTAAAGACACCACCTTAAACATTTTTATTATAAGACAACTTAATGGAAATGAAAAAAAGAATAATTCCAAGAAACAAGGGTTTGTATTAACGTCTTCAACGTCAGACAAGAAAAAGAAAATAAGAAAGAGGAAAGAAAAGCTACGCAAATAAAGAACAAAGAAGAAAAAAGCACTTAAGAAAGCAATCGCTTCAATAAAAACAAAATTACTTAAAGATATCGCTAAAAGCTCCGTGAATTCCAAAATACAAATCACCTCTCAGCATTAGGTTGCCGACATTAAATCAAACACACCTCAAACATTTGTTTAAAAATACTGATCATACAATACAAAGCAAGATTCCAACAAAGGATGTCTAACACATGTTGAGGGATGGTGTGAGACAAATAACGGTTCAGCAGAAAAAGAAAGTCTTACAACTCTGCAGCTAATCTATCACATGTTAGAGATTTATTTAAAAATATTTATTACAAATTTTGTAAAAGAACCTTAGCAGAATAGCCAATAAGCCAATAAGTGTAACAGAAGTGCCAATAATCAGATTTTTTACATTACTAAATAAATGTGTATTAATATTGATTTAGTGATTTATTTTTCAAAATTTAAACAGTGCGTATGGAAAACAGTAGGTAAAGATATAATTCTCAATTAAATTTTCTAAACTAAATAATTAGAGAAAAAATTAAAAGTACTAGGTTCGCCTTAAAGTGCCAATAACTGTGCTGTTTACCTAATTTAAAACCATAGATGTGAGATGTGGATGTTTTTCATCTTCTTAAAAATAAGTGCAAGAGAATATAGTCCAAAATATTATATAAAACGGTAATATATGTATAACTTTAGAAGATTTCTCGCTTATTTTCTAAATCTTTCGCTTCATGATATTGTCATAAGAAACCTAACCTAAACCTATTTTTGTACAAGTGCACATTCTTAAAAAAGAACTCAGAATAAAGAAAATTATCGCGTTTGAAAGAATAGAAAATGTAATACTATCGGCTGTTACTTTGTGAAAATTCATGATAATTGAATGAATGAGTAAATGAAATAATACTCTGGATTACTTTGTAAAACTTTTCACCTCTATTTGAACACAAATTAAAACATAATCAGTGACTGCAGTTTCGACAATATAACTGTCATTATCAAACTAACCTACCTTAGGTTATATTGTCGAAACTGCAGTCACTGATTATGTTTTAATTTGTGTTCAAATATAGGTGAAAAGTTTTACAAAGTAATCCAGAGTATTATTTAATTTACTCATTCATTCGAATAGAAAATGCATAAGAAACGCATTTTCGGACATTTCACTAGATTTAATATTGCAGCAAGTATTGTCAGAGGACAATATTTACCAGAATGTGATAGCCTTATAACTTGACAGAGTAGTAGAAGTAGTAGTCTCTGCTGGAGGCAGTGAAAAATATTTTCCGATTTACTCTAAAACAACAACATATAATAGACTTCAATCATTTCAAGCTATCTGCAAAAAAAAAACACAAACTAGCCAACCAACAACAGAATCAGGACAAAGATAAAAAATTGTTCCTTTGTTCAGTATTATCCAAGTTGTGCTCAGATTGAATAATCTCATTGTAAGGTTTAACTACTCAAAACTCCACAACAAAAGAAGCGAGAATTATTTGCTGATATTTCTTTTTATTTTATTGAGGAGGGGAAATCTGAAATCCAGACGCCCGCACAGATGTTGATCGTGGGAAGTGTCAGGTTCTACCGACTAAAAACCCCTCCACCGGTCATCTTACACACCTCACACCGGTATCCGCTCACGCATTACTTCGGTGCTGGCGTTGTCCATTTCTATCTATCACTATTCGATTCTTCCTTTTCCTTTCCTTCTATTATACCTCGAACCACCGTGTATGCTCTGATCCATGTGTTTTCTGCTGTTATAAGGGTTGCCATCATGTTCTCGGCGTTGAAAGTTTTGCCGCTTTTTTCCGTGTATTCTTCTCTTACCTTATTCCATCAAGGGCATATGAAGAGATTATGTTCAGCGTCATCGGCACTCCCGCAGTAAAAGCAGGCATCCATTTCTGCTCTGCGTCGCTTATATAGGTATTGCCTAAAGCATCCGTGGCCAGACAGGACCTGAGTTATGTAGTAATCCGCTTCACCATATGGCCGATCTATCCAAGATTTTACGGATGGGATTAGTCTGCAGGTCCAACGTCCATAGCTTCCATTCACCCACTTTAGCTGCCATTGTCTTTCAAGTTCCGCTCTTGCTTCCTTCTTGTTTTTGCCCTTGTACCTATCTCTTCTCTCTTTTATCAATAGGTCTATGGGTGGTGTACCAGCTATGACGTTTGCAGCCTCTGCCGTTATTGTTTTATAGGCACTGCAAATGCGTATGGCCATTAGCCTTTGCAGTCGGACTGGCCTGTTTGGCATCGTATGGTTTTCCGTAACTTCATGCCATATAGGGGCCGCATAAAGGATCCGAGAGAACACCACATTTGCTATTACTCTTCGCTTTGATGAGCTTTTGCTTCCCACGTTTGGTATAAGCCTGGATAGCGCAGACAAAGTCTTCTCTGCTTTCTCCACCGTCTTCTGTATATGTGTTCCGAAGCTCATTTTCTTGCCAAGCCATACTCCTTTATGGCGTTTCCCGGTGCAACGGCTACTCCCCCGATTGTAAAGGACAACGCTGTAATTTTCCTTTTCCTTGTCAGCAGTGCTACTTTTGTTTTCTCTGGTGCAAGTTGTAGGTTCTTGCGTTGTATCCAATCGGGCACTTGTAGCAAAGCCGTATTTGGCCTTTCCATAAGTATGGGTTCATCTTTAGCTACGACGACCGACGACGACTATATCGTCCGCAAAACCTACTAGGGTTATTTCTTTTGGAAACTCGATCCTGAGTAACTCATCGTATAGGACGTTCCACAGTGTTGAACCCGGCACTGACCCTTGAGGCACACCACTGGTAATGGGAACAGGTTTAGACATCCCTTCTGTGTCCATTGTAATCGTTCTTGAGGACAGGTATGACGCAATTACGTTCGATAGACTCTGGTCAATTTGCCTTTTCCTTAGTTCCTGAAGAATGATATTCCATGAAGCACTGTTAAAAGCATTCTTCTCATCTAACATTATGACCACACAAAGCCTTCGATATCTCCAGGAATAGTTGTAGGTTGCTCTGGCGAGCTCCTGCACTAACCCAATAGCGTCCACAGTTTGTCGACCTTCTCGGAATCCAAACTGCGTGTCAGCAAGCCGTCCGCTTTTATCTAATTCCTCCTTCAATCATTTTCTATCAATTGTTCGTATAATTTGCCCTCTACATCGAGGAGACATATTTTTCTGACAATGATAACTAATATCAGGTAATGAAATAGTATTACTCACTAGGAAACGTTAGTAATTCGGTTTTATTTTATGTCGAAACTATGAACATCTCTTGGAATGGATGAATTTCTGCCGAATTCCTTCTAATCCTACAAAAGAAAACGAAAGTACCTATACATCTATACATATTTTCTGTGGCAATGTTTTGGACAAAATGAGCATTTCGTTTGACGGAATTTGTTGAAATCTAGCCAACGTACATACTTAGGTATACTTAGGTGGACATGCATTATAGCAGGAATCATAAGGCAACCTTTTGTCTTTCAAAATATAAAACCAAAATGTAACATAACGTAATAATGTTCAAAATATATATTTCGTTTAATTTAATGATCTCTTAGATGTAATTAAATGATCACTCTAGCAATCACAAACACGAGTGCGATAATGTTACTGAAATGCTGAATGGAACATTTTTCCCTAATACGGTTCTAATCTACCAGTAACGCAGGCAGTGTAAGGAAAATGATTAATTGATTTCGAACGAAGTTAAAAACAAAAGAGGTTAAACCAGAGCATTTAATTTCAATTAGTTACAGACAGAGTAATTATGATAAATAATTTTCCATCGCTAATAGCATCTGCGTTTTACGTTCGTCCGTTGTGTATTTCAGGTTTCCTTATCACACATCTCTCATGTCGCATTCCTCATACACATAGGGAGGGAGAATACCAGCATCACCGTACTATCATCCGTCAAATTGGCGTGAGAAATGTTGACATTAGGTAGATAGAATCTCCAAAGACTCGTTGTACACTTACCAGTAGCAAAATGAAGCTCTCTTAGGTATTGCACTGGCAATTTCGTCAGATTTATGTTTCAAATATTACAAATTACACCCTAAAGTACACAAAACAAATTAGGATAATTTATTATATTTTAAGTTTTGAAATTTATACTGTATGCGTAGTTTATCACAAAATTTATTGGCTACTGAGATTTTATAATTAATAAGCCTAGAGTTATTTCCTACAGGTTTTAGTTTAATGTTTTCATTTTAATTCGCAATTTGAATCCGCATAGAATTAAAACAAAAGAACAGGAAGAATGTGGCGTCTTATTATTTATTTATTATATTTATAACAGAACGAATTCCTCTAAAATTACGTATGTAAGTATGTATATGACAGTCAAGTGTATGCTTTGTAAGAACATGTAATGTTGATATTGCTACAATGAGACCTGAACTTAGCAGTTTCAATGTATTCTAGATTTCCACGGTAGCTTAAGATTTCCTAAGAGAGTTACGTAGTGCACTTTGATTATTAAATAGGTATTGCTTTCTCTAATGCTAAGAATGGACTAGTTCAAATAAAAGCAAATGTTACATTTACGTAAGCAACTGTATTATACATACATGCATATTACCGATACGACAGAATGTACATAGACAATCTTGCTTGTCTGTAGAACGCTCTAAATAGTTTTCGATCACGTAGTAAGTTTATAAAGGCCACATTAATATTAATTACTTGCAATGTGGGTTAAATTGTATTAAGCAATATCAGTCATAGAGAAGTTATACCTATAAACATTACGATGTATCAGTACACGCTTAACTGTTAATTATAATGCTGAAATAAGAAGAAAGTTTACATAAAAACCGCAGGATTTTGAAAAAAATATTAATATAAATTTAAGTCTACTTTAGTTTCAACCATAATCAACTGAAAGTATACGAACGAAGGATGTCAAAATGATTGGATATAGCAGCTGGTTAGACAGAATTCAATCGACTTTCTTATCGCTAAGCTTCTGAAATTCTTGGTAGCCCATGTGTTGGCTGATCATATCAAGACATTCTAAGGGAGAGAACTGCAACAATTTGTTTTCTTAAAAATTCTTCTTACATAGCACTTTTATATTTTTTAAATCTCAAAAAACCGATTCTCTCTTAGTCACTACTGTTGATAAAGACCAGACTACTATTCTTCTACGTAAATCACAACACGTTGATATAGCATCAACCCTCTTGGACGACATTGACGTTTATCAATTCTTGCAATCTGATCCTGCTTCGAGCATACGGAGTAGATGCAATCCATTTTTGAAATGTTTTAAGGACAGTTAGTCCATTTCCAATGATACTTGCAAGCAATTGGCTTGTTACAATGGTATCACTCCAAAGTGTTATGGCTCACCATAAACTCATAAACCACACGCCCCTCTCAGCCCTATAATTTCTTTCGTTGGTTCTCCAACCTCTATACTTTGGAATTCTGTTTCGAAAATTGTGTGTTTTTGCACATAGAACCACTTATAATATTCTAGCCTGTATAGGAAATACCAGGTTAAAATACCAGATAAGAAGGACTGAGAGAAAGGCCCTCCAGTAAAAGCGGACTCGAACTGGAATACAGACAGTTCCACAACAGTATATGGCATAGACGTCGCTATATATAGAAGAAAGCCTAGGAAGGTTGTTTCGGTAACCTTCACCGAGGGCACAAAGGTCTTTCAAGCTGAGGTAGCAGCAATTCACCATTGCGTTAGAGAAGTGGAATGGTGGACCGACCACGGTAAAAGTATCGCTATCTTTTCAGACAGCCAAGCAACACTCAAAGCTATTAGTTTAGCAAGTGTAACTGGTTTGCGATTGCGTAAATGCCTTAAACGAGGGGGGTTGCCAAAGGAAACTTACTGTGGCCGTGGTTCCCAGCCACAAGGGCATAAAGGAAGATGTGGCGGCAAACGATCTGGCTAGACAAGGTTCGTCAACGCAATTCGTCGGGCCTGGCTCATCCTTGGGCATCACCAAATCACAAATCAGAAAGTCCATCAACGAATGGACACATAACAAGTCCAGGAAATGGCGGCGAAGATCACCAGGACAAAGACAGGCAAAAGAGTTCCTAAAAAACAGAAGCTCGAATTTTCTAGAGACCTGCTGGGTACAGACAGAAAACCCGTCAAAACGATAGTAGATCTGTTGTCGGGTTACTGTAGAGGTCAACATGGCAACGACTTTCCAAATAAAAATAAAAATCCCAAAAAACGGCACTGGTTGACCACTGTTCGAACACAGGAGATATGGAGATGGCTTTTACACACAACAGTCGGTATCTTTGGAAGTAGATTATGTCTTGCTTAACGAAGATTGGCCTTTTTACTTTATGTCCATGTAATTCCAGTTGTGTCTCTGAAGAAGAAAGAAAATAATTTCGAAAGCTTAGCGGCAAGAAAATCGATTTACTTCTGTCTAACCGGCTGCTATACCCTATAACCTTGACACCCTCCGTTCTTATCCTAAGTTGCACAGTCGTACTTCTGCTCAGTTAAACTGAAGCTGTTTCTTATTAGTACACAGTTCACAATGAAAACTATTACGTTTTGTATAACCTGGCGTTACGACGGGATTATATTGACATAGTTCAGGCGGAAAGCTGCCTAAAGCAAAGAGAATGTCGCTTGAATTTTTAATATTATATACGCATAGAAACGCTTTAAATGGATTAAAGCTAGGTATTCTATTTTCTCTAAATAGACGAGCTCGCTTTTCCTACGTTGACATTGCTAATGTATTTGATTCTCCACTCACTGCGGTGGTTTTTTATTTTCTCAAACTTTAAATTTTAAACTCAAAGAATAGAGGATAAGTATTAGGTCAAACAGTACTGGAATTCCTTAAAACATTATAACTATCCCTAGTGAAGAGAACGTTCTTTACTTTACAACTTATATTAATTAAATGACAGCTATTATGTTCTCTACATGAGCTATCTGAATATTAGTAACCTGTAGTACTTAACCTAATTTTTGATTCTATTTCATTGGATAGCAAATACTTCAAAATTACTGTCCACTTTAATTTAAAATTTGTTTAATTTAAAATTGAGTTTATTTCAGAACTGTAAATAAAGACACAGAATTGCATTTCTTCGTATTAGATAATTATGTACGGGATCTTTGAGTGTATAACTAGACCATGAGTCAAAACGGATGATGGAGCGGCCATCTCGGCATTTAGAAGCACATGTGTTGGCTCTCAATCAAACTAGACAGAATCATCTCTATGAGGATGTGCTTTAACAGAGACTGTCATTGTTGGAACCACTCAGCTACTAACAGGTCTACCAGAAAGAGATTTACCACGTTGGGTATTAAACTTACAAAAAGGGAGTCTTATATTTAGTGGTCTTCTAGGAGTATTTTTGTTTCTTTGGAATGTATTAGTTTCCAATAGACAAAAATGAATATTGCTATAAATATTTTAAAATCATACTAATGAAACAGTTGGCGTCAAACATAATTCCTACTTTAAAATAATTTTAAAACTTAACATAATTTTAAAGTAAAGACTAGTACTTTCTAGAAGTATGAGAAATTCTTGAATGCTTATATTCTACACTGTAGGAACATTCTGGTAACTAATGTGAGATATTTTAGAGTGCGTTAAATTATTTTTAAACCAGCAAATCTGCTTTATGCTAGCCCTTGATTATCCGACTAGCGCTTAAAACACAACGATAAGACCTAAACGGCGTACAGAAGGCAGAATAGCGAATTTGAAACGTATTGTTTAAATGTAAAATAGATCCTCTTTAGTGATACTTCGACCTGATTTGCGTAATTAAATTAATATGTGGGCGGCGATGATTTTCGGGGAAATTATACGCCATGGTGTAGGTTTTAGATTTGTATATTCTATTGTGTGACGAGTTTCCGGCTTAATGAAAGAGAAGCGGACCGCTTTGCTAAGAAATTATACCGATTTAGATGTACAAAAGACACCATATCAAGCACTTGGGAACTTGGCAGTTAGATGCGATGACTGCTATTGTCTACCTATTGAACTAGTATGCAGGGTGTCCCACATAGATTGCGCAATACTCCATTGGCCTATTTGTTGATCAAAAAGAAACAAAAAAGGCCTAATAAACATATATTCGCAAATACATAGTTTCCGAAATAAACACTGATTTTGAACCACTAGATATGTACTGACTTAAGTAAATTGTAAAATTTTAATTTGATTATCTTCAGAGAAGAGAGAGAGAGAGAAGAATTAGTAGATATGGTTTTTGTTAATGGTTTAGCTGATGGAAATTCGTTGCTAGCATCGCGATTGTATTCAGAGTGGTATCCCAACAGAAATTTTCCGCACCACCAAAATGTTTCGAAGAGTTTTTCAACGTTTTCGAGATGCTGGAAGCGTAAAATTGAAAGAAACCAGGGAAAGAGCAAATGTGAGACCTGTGCAATTGGATGAAGCCATTTTGAGGAGGGTTGAACAAGATCCAACAACCAGTACAAGACGAATTTCTGCCGTGGAAAATACGAGTAAAAGCACTCTTTGGCGAATTATTCAAGAGTAGTCTTCATATCCCTTTTACTATCAAGAAGTGCGAGCTTTAATCGAAGGAAACAGTGAAGAAGCTTTTTGTAGTTGGGCTATACTTCGCGAACAAGTGAAGGTTCATTTACCGGCGAATGTCTTATTTACCGACGAAGTCACATTTACGTGAAAAGAGATTTTTAATCACCACATTGCGCACATATGGAGCGATGAAAATCCCCATGCAATAGTTGAAACACGTCATCAAAGACGCTTTTCTCTCAACGTTTGGGCCGGAGTTATAGGAGATGAATTACTAGGACCCTGTTTTCTTCCAAACAGGCTAACAGGAGATGCATAGCTTCAATTCTATCGAAACGAATTGGAAGCAATATTAGATGATATGCCGTTTCAAACTCGTCGAAATGCATACTTTATGCATGATGGTGCATCCGCACACTATACCGTGCAGTAAGGAACTACTTAAGCAAAACATTCGGCAATAACTGGCATGCGTCGAAGAAAATGGTAGCCACATTGAACATCTTTTATTTTAGTTTTTAATTTATTGTTTATTGCTTTTGTAGTAAACGTTTTTTAGACAGTGTTTATCTCGTAAAGTATGCATTTGCGATTGTATGTTTCTTAGGACTTTTTTGTTTCTTTTTGACCAAAGAACACGCCACTGTATTATTATGCAGTTTGTGCGGGACACTCTTTATAGAAAATGTTCTTACAAAGCTAGCATCTTAACTGTTTTACCAATGAAACTAACGATATCCACACTACGCTCATTTGACACGAAGTCTACGCTTGAATTAAATCTGGAAAACTGGATACTTATTATTACATGCTGTTAATCTAATAGAATGACAATAGCAATATACATAATGTAATAAATAAACCAGTTAAATTTGAAATATCGATTATGCTCGCCAAACCTGCCAAAGACTAGGAGGGCTAGATATCAAGAAGATGCAGGTGTGTCTCGAATAGTCAAAAAGCGTGAAAGGTATAAACCAATTTTAGATTACAGTAACAAAATGACTTAAGTATTTGAGTATATAGTACGTTTTACAAAAACGAATTAGGTACACCTTAGCCGAACTAACTTATAAAACGGTGTGAGCCTTTAGAATAGAAGACATCTACCACATCGAGAACAGTTAGAAAGAATCTTTATGCGTAATATGCAAAAAATCAAAAATGTTGGCTATTAGAGTACCGTACGATTTGTTGTCCATTCGCTTGTAAATGATTCCTTTGATAGTAGGTACAATGCTGTAATCTTACTTCGGTTAAATAAATACCCTAGTTGTTAGATGCAGCAAAAGAATTTTATTTGTAACCTTCAATACAATTTCGAATCAGATTTTATTAAGTTGATGTATGTATCTCATGGAAAATAAAGATTGGACAGTTTCCATATAACAATGTATTGAAAGTGTCCAATCTCTACATTCCATGATTGTACGTACGCTCGGCGAAAAAGTAGTCGGGACGGCTCAGCGAGGCAGCAATGCAACCGAATATTGCTGCCGCGCTTAAGCGTCTCGACTACTTTATTTCTGAGCGTACATACAAACATAGATACATACGTCGTACTATAGCATAGAACACGACTATTTGCCATTACCACAATATATTTCTGAAGTAAATCGATTTTCCGTACTAGCAGAATAACTGAAATCTATTGAGAAACTTGCTTTGTCTTTGCTGATCGTGTAAAAGATATTGCTATTGCCGGTCTTTTTATATGTCTTCGAGTAAGTGGTTAGTAATGAGTAATATAAATATCGCAGTCACATATTTTCTGTAATTACAAAAATATATATTGCTCATAAGAATCGGTAGATTTTTATTGGTTCGATTGAAACAAGTTTTAATGATAAAAACACTTAATTCACTTATTTAAGTGCAGCTAAGAATATTTTCGTCTAGGAATAATTACAGTATCCGAGGTGTGTTCAGAAAATAAAAATTTTATTTAAAAAAAAAGCACATCTTCCAATCCTCCAAACACTTCTCACACTCGATCTTTCGGAAAGCCCTTAGTTCTTTCAGCAATGCCCTTTTAATGGCATCTACGCTTGCAAAGTGACGGCTCTTTAAGGTTCACTTTATTTTCTCAAATAGGAAGGAGTCCCACGGAGCCATCTCTGGCAAATATGGAGGCTGGGGTATTGTCACATTATTGCTTTTGGCCAAAAATTCACGAACAAGCAATGAAATGTGTGCATGTACATCATTGGTGGTGTAAAGGCTATGAATTGTTTCTCCACAACTCCGGGCGTGTTTTTTGGATTGCTTTACGCAAATGGCTTGGCTTGTAGGTAGTACTCCTTATTGACCGTTTGACCTTGTGGCAAAAACTCATATTCACTAGAACAGTAAAATCGAAGCACATCGTGAGCGTAACCATCACGTTTAACCGCACTTGTCGATCCTTTTTTGGTCTTGGGTCCGCTGGGAGGATTGGGTTTTAGTCTCGATGTCATATCCGTAAACGCATGTTTCGTCACCTATTATAACACGTTTCAGTAATTCTCCATCGCCATTGACTTCATTTAGTTACTCCTGAGCAACTCCCATTCGCCGTTGTATTTGTTCAAAATTCAATTCAAGTTCAGAACAAATTTTGGAGCCACGCGATTAATACCAAAAACATTAGAAAAATTTACGGCATGAGCTAATCGATATGCCAACATCATCACCGACTGCACTGATTGTGATTCGGTGATTGTTCATAACCATTTCTCTCCCTTTTTCCCCATTTTCTTCGGTTGTCGATATGCTGGGGCGTTCGTTATCTTCAGCGCCTTCACCATCATCTTGGAAACGTTTACATCAATTAAATTCTTGTTTTACTCATAGGAAAGTCATAATAGGCCTTTATTAACATTTCACATACCTTTTTACGCAAAATTTGATACAAATTCTTTGATCCATTTCTTTTTACAAATGAAAATCACCGAGTTCATAAAAAACACGCCTAACCTTATCGACTGTCACAGACAAAGTATACAAGAATACAGCTGAAACTATTATCATATTTCAGGGGCATGTATACCAATTACCAACATACATTTCTGACTTTTCGATTTAAAATTCTGTGGCTGATGAGGGATAACAAATTCGTAAAGCAATGCGTCTTTCTAGTGTATATTAGCCATGCTCCATACGATTATTGTTTGGGGTCAATTAACAACTCTCGATTTCCACTTTTCTAAATCCATTCTTATCAATATTTGCTCGTTGTGGGCGACCATCATTCGTCTAAATAAATGTATCAGCAATCACTTCTAGGGAGTAAGTGAACCATTGTGAATCAAAAATAATTTGATATGGTATCCGATACTTTCAGTGCACGTCAAAAAGTGGTTAAACAAACTTTGACTCCAATCGTTATTATCCCCATTATGTTCCTCTGACCGTATTATATTGAGCCTTGAGATGTAAAGGATCATGTCAGTAACATGATTTCTTATTGTCTGTGTTGAGATGAAGCCGCCAATAGCGACAACAAACTGATTTTAAGGTTAAGTTGCGTTTGAAGTTTAAAACAGATTATTAAAAGCGGTCGACATTTTCCTTCTCTCCTTCTAACAGTTCCGTAACACTTAAAAGAGACCTCACTGCGTTCTTCTACATTAATTAGTTAATTCGGCTGTAAAAAAAAGGCTGGCTTAATATTAAAGACCTAATAGAAAGTCCACACGTTTAAGTAGTCTCAACAATCTTCCTGAAGAAAGACCCCAATTGCTGCAAGTGTTTTCATAGCGGACACTCAAGAAATTAATGTTTCAGACTTTACTAGCAGCATGAAGACACACAACAATAGATATAACCAAATAACTAGTGGTGTTGAGTTTATCGACCGGTACGAAGAGAATAGCTACGAAATTCGATCGGTCGGAAATTGTAGTTAGTCCGACAAATAAAACAAATCCCAACGGAAAAAATATTTGCTGAAATAAAACCTAAGTAAGAATTGTTATATGTTTAGCAAACACAAATTTAAGGGCACAAAAGCATGTTAGCCATCCGTTTATCCTAATAAAATACATAGATCGTAAATATCAGTCGTATTTTTTTTTTCAGTAAATTAACAAGCCGACGCAGCCCTTGAACATAATCGTTTATCTTGGATAATACAGATGAAGGAAATCATTATTCACGTAGTAACGTGCAGCTTTATATCGGGCGTTTTCGTTCCTCGAAATTATTAAGAGACTTATTGCGAATGTATGTGTAAACGCACGCAACTACACGACCACAAATGAAAAACAAACAACCGAAAGCAACAACTATAAAACATTCAGCCGAAACACAAATATCAGCGTTTCCCCTGAATGCGAACGACCGTTGTACATACGTGATGTGATTTAAGCCGATATTTCAGAATCTCAGATGAAGTTCCCGCTAGAGGACGCACTCAAACGTGTTCATCTATTTTACGTAAAAGAGCAAAAAGAAAAGAATACCAAAATGTACAAAAACAATTTTTTCTTGTTTTGTATCGGAGCTATATTGTTACGTACATACATGTATATAGGCCTAAATTTGCCAGCGGCCTAGCTTTTTGTACATTCTTTTCCGAATATTTCTAAACAAATACATGAATTTGATAAGGCTTTTACTGAATTTTTACTTGAACGGGACTGGAACAATATTCTATGTAAGAGTTGAATAGCTGAAATTATCATAAAGTCTGTTAAAATATTGGTATCTGATTATTCTAGATTTGTTAGATAAAAATGTTTCAAAGTAGTTTCTAGTGTATGTACATACTTAAACAATGAAACATCGGTACCCCCTTCATTGCTTTCTAAAATGATGTTTTAGTAGTTGTTAGAGTTGTTCTATATTTTTGCACAATTTTTTAAGGAATTGGGAAGGAATAGATAGCAAATTATCTTACATGCTCGAAAGAATGTAAACAAATATTTGAGAAACACAAAATTTTGTTTTAAGTGGGAAGTTTGCTGCCACTTCCATTAGCACATTTTGTGGGCAATGAAAATATTCCAAGATATTAATTATAACGAGACAGGGAAAACCTTGGCTATTGGCACAAAAAGAAGTTTTAGCATTTCATTGAGATCTAAGTTTATATTATTTCGCCAAATTTTGATTACATAGAATAAACCGGAAGCAATTTTAAACTTAGATTTGAATCAATTATTGTTGCCAAAATAATAGTTATATACAAGTTCAAACCATACGTACATACTCTGACCGTATGTATACTACGTTTCTGAAATCCGTACAGTGGTTTCGACAAGCACAAACTTAGCCACCACTATCTATAGCAGACAGTGTACAAGTTAACGAGAAGTGACGTGTGCTGCAGACCTCAACGTAGGAAAGTGTATGTGCGGCAATCAGAACATTTAATCAGAAAATTATTAATTAATCAGTTTGTGATATTTCTTGAAAAATCTGTGCGGGAATCTTGGATAATTGTACAATTTGATCTATGTTTGTGTATTTCAAATAATAAAAAATTTAACATAAACTGCTAGTAGCTGGATTGGAGTAAAGTAGTACAGAATATGCACTACTTCATCTAGTGTAGGTTTCTACAGTTTTATTAAACTTTGCTACACTTTGCATAGTTTGCACGATGCTTCTGTTACCTTTCAAGTACATCGACTAACTGTCAAGAAAATGTAGGACAGCAGACTAGATTATATTAGGGATTGAGGTGACTCCACATGCTTCTTTTATGGCGACCTTTAATGCGATCCCCATTAATGCTAGGAGGCGCCCTCTAACTTTGTCCTCCTTGTGTAGCTGTGCGCTGTGGGATTCTCAGCCTTCACAATAGCACAGCACATAGACTGGGGTTTCTTCCTCCTCCTTGCACAATCTGCAGGTAACATCCTCCGCTAGGCCTATGTTATACATATGACTATTTAGTCTACAGTGGCCTGTCAGCAGACCTACTATCGTTTTGACGGTTTCCCTGTCTTCACCCTAGCAGGTCTCTGGTGAATCCAGGCTTCTGTTTCTTCAGGACTTCTTTTGCCTGTCTTTGTGCTGATGATTTTTGCCACCATTCTGGTACTGGACTTGCTATTTAGCCATTCGTTAATGGACTTTCTTATTTGTGATTTGGTGGTGCCGAAAGATGGCCAAGCTGCGACGAATTGCCTTGACCAACGTTATCTGACCAAATCGTCTACCACCTCCTTTTCCTTTGCACTGTTATGGCTGGGAACCCTGGCCAATGCTAATTTCCTTTGGGAACCCACCTCGTCTAAGGCATTTACGCAATCCCAAGCCAGTTTGTAGTCAATACTTGCTGTAAGTACCCGTAAAGCGTGCCTCCTTAAGTTTATTTATTCGTTTTTGGTGTTCACCACCGTGCGATCTACTTATCGGTACTTGCTTATGCATTAATCTATACGCTGCGGATCTCGCACTTCTTTGAATGTAGAGATTTAGGATAACATCCAACGCCGCAGTGGAGGCCGACCTCATCGCGCCCGTGAAGCAAAGACAGACCAGTCTCTGAACACCACCCAGCTTCCTGGCCGCCCCCGTCTGCAGCACCCTTCTCCACCACGGCTCCGTAAGTTATCACTGGAAGAGACCAACGGCAACTAACTAGTTATTCAATACAGTAATCAAAATATTATCCTACCTTTCTTTCTAACCAAATCTAAAAATGTCTACTCACAAATCTCTCCTTCTTTTTTTGTCATATCATATTGTAAATCATAGTCGTCAGTTGCCATATATGTCCAGTTTTGTTTGTTTACTAAGATCTAATACCAACTGATGATGTTCGTCTATAATAGTTATTCTTTGCAATGTTTGGCCAGCTAACTTACTTCACCATTCTAAAACAATTTCTTCATAATTGTTATTCAAATATGTGGTGCGTAATTGACATTAGTAGGAAAACTTTTACTGGTGGTCCCTGAGGAATTACAAGTTTTTGCAAGTTTTCTTTGCTCAACATTAGGCTACTAATGGATTGATCAGGCAGTTGAATGCCTTTCATCACTACTACTAATAAGATCTTTTGTGTATTTTGTTTGACATAATACATATGATATTAGATATACATATATTGCTCATGTTAATCATCATAATCAGATCTCATAAGAAAATTGTTCCTAGCTAGAGACAAGAAAATACAATCTAAAAAATCAACCGACATTTTTTATACCAAAACGCAATCAACTCTGCGAATGCATGAAGCAAATGTCATTTTAGAATATTTCGACAGAACAGAAAAATAATATGCTACAAATTATTGTAATTAATGTCAAAAATGTTCAACTATTGATGGAGTACGTGAAGATTTGGTGAAAGAGAATACAAAAGATTATGTAATTTGTATCCAAATGAGATACAAGCACATAATTCAGAATAGGACTATCGACAAATTTTGTCGCTATTGCGAAACAATCAGCAAAACAGTGACAGAATAGATTATGTTTGGATGAGTATTGCGCAAGTGGACTTCAGCAGTATGGTTTGTAACGATATATGTACATAATAAAACAAAGTGCTCTCAGTGTCAGAAATAATAATTGGACAAGCATTTAATCGGTCATCAGATTACGGTTTGCAATGCTTATCCATAACGACATTTTGTTAAAAGCTTGTTTTCACTGAATTTACTTGATTTCATAACGGTTCATATAATAAAATTAAATATATTTATATACTACTTCCAAAGTTTGATCTAAAACTTATTATTTTACAAAATAGATTCTTTAATCAACTGTCATACATGTTATTGCAACTAATATAAGAACATACAATCCAAATTACTGTAGCAATGTGAAACTGTATTATAGATGTTGTTCCGATCACATATATCAATCATTTTATGAAGTTTACACCTACTAAGGTGTATTTAATTAACAATATTGTTGTGTAACACTTATCGTTTCATAGATATGTCGGCATATCTGAAGTATGCCCAAACTTAAACGCCTATGTATACTACATACATATATGAGATTTCGGTTCAACATAATCTAGGTTACTTAAATTTATCGTAATATATCTACCTCTTTCAGTTGGGGGCGTCTATCTCATATATCAGTGAAGATATTACACTTGCGAATATATATGACGAGGGTTATCGCGCAATTCGCATTCCATTGAAGACTCGGAAGTAACTATTCGTGTCCGTAGACTGATTCAATTTACCCCCCTTTTATATACGCCTAATGTGCATCAACGACGGACGGGAGATTTTCTTGGCGATAACCTATTTTCGTACCCTGAAAAGCAATCGTGTATCCTGTCACCGTATATCGGGTCTCCTTACACCTCAGCCTGAATTGGTTCTAATTAATCAACTTCTTTGAATATTGGTCGTGTACGTATTTACCAGCATTAGGTAAACAGGCATAGGGGCGGAATGGATTGTGTTTTGGGTTGATGTAAATTTGGATTTCTTGCCAGTACTTTAAGTAACAGAATCGTTAACGTGATAGTTACCCAAGTTTCACAATTTGTTAGAAAAGCACGATCAGTATTAAGTAACCTCTTAAGGAACGTTGTTAGTAAACATTAATTACATAACAGAATAATATAAATGTAGGAACAGGCTTACGCAAAATCTCTTGTTCAATAGAAATTTATTGAAAACTTCGTACAACGTATTAAAAATATATCTCCACTGACAGCCGTCAATCAAACACTCTTTTTTTTTGACAACCTACTTATTTAAAAATATCATTCCTACATAAATTATACTTTTCCGTCGACCGTGTATTTACATCCGTTATTAACGTTCTCAAAATCAGTGAAAATCATACATTAATGGCCGCGTTCGTCAGACCACAGCAGACAAACGTGTTTTGCGATTAGGTTGACGAACATGTTGAAAGTTGTATCGGTATCTGGTGATCGATCAATGCTGCCGTCATAATTTCAAATACTGATTACCGTTTGCAGCAATAAGCATAATTTTTTTAGGCTTGGAAAAATGGCGACCGCTTGCTAAACACGTTTGCAGCATAAAGAGTCAACGTTCACCGAATTGTCGCCAACAGTTGCCTAACGATTGTGTCTGACGAACGCGGCTATAGACTCTTATTAATGCATGATTTTCTGTTAATGAACGATTTTGATGGTTTCCATGGTAACCAAGGAAATCAACAAAATCAAACGTCAAACTAAAACGCTGTTCGCTGTCATTATTAGTGTTTTGTGTTTATAATTGTTAAATTTGGTGGTGATTAGCGTTCAATTCTTCCAATCAATGGAGGTAGTGAGGTAAACTTACATTCACAAAACCATACAAGTTCTAATGTGTGTCTCCATTTAGTTTTAATAATTGTAATATTTCACTTTAGAAAACTATACGGTCGACGGAAAAGTATTGTAACTAACTCTTACATTAAAATGCGATTAATGATCTCTCTGCGTTCACGCGTTAAAATATCTCGATCATTAATCGTCTTCATTAATGTACTTGTTGGTTAAATAACTATTAAAGGTAATTGTTTTACCAAACAAAAAAATAACTGGAAAACCATTGGATTTACAGTGCTGCGTTCAGATTTAGCGTTGGACGACGTCTGGGTGACAACTTTCCACACAACACCGATTCAACTGGTTTGAAAACAATAAAATTTGAACGGTGTAGTGTGAGAAGTTGTCGCCCAGACGTCGTCCAACGCTAAATCTGAACGCAGCCCTGGAATATGTAACGTAATTTTAAAAGCAAATTTTGTTGTCAATTAGCTTGTAGAACAAAGTAACGGATATTCTATTGAAGCTACCATTTTCTAAAACGTAGTGTACATGATGTAATATGAGGCTTGTGAATCATATGTAAATATCTGTGGACTGTTAATACTGAGATGTGTAAAGTGCTGAAAAAAGTTTTATTATTGCGTTAAAAAAGTATTGAATCCATAAATAATTATTACAAAGGGAGTTTTAACTACGGAAAGGAAGTTTTACGCACATCTGAATCTGGTTTAAGTTCGTCTAACAAACATTTCATAAATAATACCGAGAAGAATAAATGCGATACCGTTATAGTGGGTGAAAACTCAGTACACAATGATAACAACACTAAAGCCGATGCTATACATATAATAGTGCATTTCCAATAGAACAAATGGTGAAATTCTAACCTATGAAAATGAGTCAGTCTAAGCACAAAACGTTGTTTCTGCAGCCTGTCCATGTTCAGGTGTCAATAAATTATAGCAAGAGTATAATATTACTTAACATTACTAAACCTCCCGGCGAAATGTAGCCAGCAGTAGGTACTAGCATATGTACTAGTAAAGCGACTGTCTGCCAAAATTTATTTTTCAATTTACATAAAATAAAACAAGTATATGTATTTTTATGTTTTTCGCTAGTTCTTGAGCAGAATTGTTAGAGCTTGACAAAAAAATACAGAGATACATATAATGATTTCTTGATTATAAATGTACATTTTTAAAAAATATCTTAAATTGTCTACTATATTGTAAACATAATCCTATATATCACTGAATTTCTTTATAGATAATTCTGTTTATAGGCATGGCTACTTGTTTATTAATTGACACGAATTAAGTGTCAATTTTATTCCACTGAAGAAGTTGTGTAACGAAAACCTATTAAATTTGTAAAAAGTTCTGGAATAAATTGATCTTTAATCGAATTAAAAGTTATAATTGACCTAGAAGTGGAAAGAAGTATCAGCAACATCAGATAAAATAAAAAGTATGTAAGTAATCGAAGATGCTTATAGTCTGTAAAATGGATGACATTAGAGAAGACATTGAAGAAGTATTATTACAAAAAACCCTGGAAATAAAATATTGCAGATATGAAAAGTAAACACTAAATTAAATTCAATACGGCGGTCACCAAAATTATTGCATCTTTAATTCTTTGTTATTGGCTGCAACAACATTTTATATTTTTATAGAAAATGCCTTCAAATGAAGGTGTGCCAAATATCGAAACATTACAGCAGATACGACCTTAAATTCTTAGACTACTGAGGACAGCTTGAAGATAATGTTGTTCAGTTCTCCTCTCATTTATACACTTGGGTCTTTAAGTTTTTTTAGAAACATATTGGTAAGAAATATACTCTCGTCGAGTTTGCCAACAGAAATTATGCTCCGGATTTGGACCAACAAAACACTATTATGGTTTAGCGAAGAGGTTCTACAGCTAAAAGATATTGTGCTTAAAACGTTGGTTGCTCACTCGTCTTCTCCATTTAGATGACAATTAAAAACGGCCGATAGAAAATTTCGCTATGTTTGATAAATTACGTAAACCACACTTATTAAAAATGTAATATGGTAAGCAGAAGACTTTATTTGATTCAGATTTTATCTTGAGCGGTGAGCTGGAATTTTACCATTCCAGTTACTCTTTCTAAGGAAAAAGGCGGTTGTTCTAATTAGTTTCAAAAACAACTGATGTTTTAAGTCCCTAAAGAATGAGTATTTGCATTAGTTCTAACCTAACTAGATGTTACGTTTTGTATTTTTATCATCAAATTTGGGAAAAAACGAACTATGTGTCGTATTGTTTACAATGGTATACCTCTATTGCATACTGAATGAAAGGTGTATTCTATTGCTCACCTGATGTTTCTTGAGAAGTTCGACTTTTTATACCGCAGAAAGAATATGTGCTAGTAAGTTCTCCAAAACTGACCAGTGATGGTGGCCCTTTAAAATTGAATTTTATTAATCAGCTACATCTAAAAGGGGTACAAACTTCTTGTGATAAAATGCCTTCCAGGCAAACCAATCTGTTTATGAGTAATCTGGAGAAGTCATTCATTTCATAAGAGGTACAATGACTACCACGTTTAATAGCTATATTTATTCTAAAAAACCTATATCCACAAGAATTTACAGCAACCCCATTTCTAACTTTGTATATGTCATTTTTCAATTGACATAAGAAGTGCTTAATATATTCTGAAACAATGTAATGAAAATAAAGATGTTTCATATACATATCAGATTACAATGGAGGAGCGTTAATGCAAAATCAGATATATTTACATATTGTAGTTTCGAGATAAAGGACAAAAACAGTTTATTCTAAGAGTATAGTATATGTACTTTTATTACCTTTTTGTACTTATCTTATTTTATTATACTGACGAAGTTGTCACGACAACCAAATTATTTTGTAAAGGTTTTGGAATAAATTTGATCTTTATTCGAATTAGAGTGTTGTAATTGATCTAGAAGTGGCAAAAATACCAGAAAAATAAGTCTAAGAGTATAGCAATTATAATTGTACAACTTATCTGGCAAGTAGTATAGCAAATAATATCTTTAACACTCTTATGGTTACGGAAAAATGTACGTCCTTTGATGAAACAATTAAAAATACTAGTGGATATGTAGTATTTTGCGTGAATGCAAGTGTTGCTGGCAACACTGGCAACATAGTGTTACTGCAAGTGTGTCTGATTTTGTTTGAACATATAATTCACATGAAACCTAATTCTATCTATTATTGTTTTACGAAAAAAAGAGATTGGAAAAATGGTACCTACTCTGAAATATTCTTATTGACAAATTGAAATGAACAATACAACAGGAAACAACAAATACAACAACGGCATGGTCGTATTTCAAACAGTCACAGACAAGTTCAGTTTCTTTAGTATGCTTTGCGTTGTCTTTTTGGTTCAAATTACTATGGGTTTAAACTGACTTTGAACCATGCTGAGCATTGTAAGCAATAGAAACGACCAAGAACACTACGAAATCATATCAAACTGAATTTTAGCCAAAAGTGGAGATGTCTGATTTTGCATGAACGCTCCGCAAGTAAGCGTAATTTATTTCTAGGAGGTTTTATCTCTGTTTACTTGTATCACTTTATTAAAAGATCTCGAAAACGCAAGACGCAAAAACGTTATCAATTGCTTATCTTAATAAATTTCTCCATTAATTTACGTTGTAAGATTAGTGCAAATGAAGACTTAGGAATTTAAATGATATCGAAGGCTTCCAGGGGCCAAGTCTCTATAATGAGGGTTTCCGGGTGTTGACCGTGTCATGGTTAGTAAAATATATACAGTACAAAATTAAAATAAAATGCACAAGATATACAATAAACTCAACGTTTCGCCACTAATGTAAACGGCTTCTTCAGGAGCAAAGAGGTTAACTGGATGGGTACCAGAAGGTCACGGTACTTCGATGTGTAAGCCACGCTAGAGGCGAAAACCTTCTGGTAGGTGAGGGGCGTCAGACGGCCACGGTAATTCGACGTGTCAACCACGCTATAGGCCAAAACCTTTATTTTGTACTGTATATATTTTACTAACCATGACACGGTCAACACCCGGTAACTCTTATTATAGAGACTTAGGAATTTGTTTAAATGTATACTAACATCAAACATTACAACATTACATAGTGCTACCCTTCACTGCAAAACGTTCTATAAATTAACATTAATAGAGAACAAACAGGTAATTGTAATTTAAACTTACCACAACCACTTACTATAGTTAAAATAGATTGTTAATGCTGTTGTTGCGGATGCAAATAACAACACCGGTAGGTATTATCCTTTCGATGCACAACGTTAACAAATCCCTTTGAGCGTAAATTGGAAACCATTGTCTGTACAATATTTCGATTTAGTCCATTATAAATTAGTGAGATGTTCAGTAATTTTTGGTTTATATATACACACATACCATTTTCCGCATTAAAACCAATTGCGCACAAATTAAAATATATGTATATGTGACAGCGTTTAAATCATCCATTAAACACATAATTTCACAAACAACATATACAAATAACATAGCTATCATCAATAAATTTATCCGTAACACGATAACATTGAATTTAAAAAGCAAGTAACAATATTGGCCACGACAATCTTACGCTCCTTTTGCGCGAGGTTGCACAGTGAGTCATATTTGAATAGATATGGTTTTGCTACAAGCAAAAAGCGTAATACTATAAAAACTTACTTGTTAGAAAATAAATATTTAGTACTTTTATAGGATGATGATTGCAATTTGGAAATATTAAAAAAAAATTTATTATCTCCACCGCTAATAGGATATTAGTAGTGTATACTACAGGCTTTGTTCCCTGTAAATGGAGATGCGCGCTATAACTTTCGTAGAGCTGACACCAATAGATTATACCACAATTTGTGTGAAATTGATTGGAGTTTTTTGATGAATATGAAAACGTTAATAGTGCACTGCAGTGCTTTTATGATATGTTAGGCGATATTTTCAACTCAGCTATTCCAAGATATTATCCCATGAAATCGCGTTATCCTCCATGGTTTACGCATGAAATCCAACAAAACTTAAAAACAAAAGAAAGTTACAGGAAAAAATGGAAGCGTACGAAAAGCATTGTTTATTATCGAGAATTTAGCAGACTTAGGGCATTGACGAAAGAGTTAATGGCAAACAGCTATAAATCATACTTATCTAAAATGGAAGAAATGATTCAAACAGAACCAAAGCACTTATGGTCTTTTATTCGAAGTCGACATGGTACCTCGCGCATTCCTGGAAAAATGTTAAGTGATGGAAATCCCATTGACGATCCACAAGAAATTGTAAAGTCATTCGCCAAATCCTTTTTTAATGCCTACGCTAGTAGTGGCGTGTTGAATGAGCCAAAGTCATTGCTGCAATTGCCGTCATTTACAGTTGCACCAGTCACCGTAGATGTTCTGTTAAACATTATGGCAAAATTTCCAAATAAATGCACTGCTGGAGAGGATAATGTGCCTAGCTTTATAATAAGAAATCTACGAGGTGCTCTTGCGTTACCTCTCTCCAAACTTATCAACTTAGCTATTAAAACATTTACTTTTCCAGACAAATGGAAATGCGCCCGTGTAGTACCTATTTTCAAAAAAGGCGATAAATCCCAAATAGAAAATTATAGGCCGATATCTATCCTCAACAATTTTGCTAAAGTTTTTGAGCAGGTTCTGTATGACACAATTATGACAACATCAAATATTATATAGCACCATCTCAACATGGTTTTATGACTGGTCGTTCCACAGTAACCAATTTAGCTTGTTTCACACAATACATAAGTGAAAATTTGGACCGCCAGGGGCAGGTAGATGTTATTTTTACTGATTTTTCGCGCGCCTTTGACACAGTAGATCACGGCTTACTGCTACGTAAATTAGACGCTCTTGGTTGTTCTCTTGGACTCTGCAGGTTACTTAAATCATACCTAACTAATAGACCGAATTACGTCTTCTATAATGGCTTTGCCTCTTTCCGGTATATTTCTATTAGCGGGGTTCCCCAAGGCTCTAACCTTGGGCCACTATTATTTATTACTTTTATCCATGACCTACTGCAATCTTTTTCGTGCCCTGTTCTTGCATATGCCGATGATATTAAATTATTTTCCAGCATTTCTGGCCAGAATGACATGCAAGATCTACAAAACAACATCAACATACTTTTCAGTTGGTCTAAATTGAATAATCTACATCTTAACACAGATAAATGTAATTTTCTCTCCTTCACACGCAAAACACATCCGTACATTTCATCTTACAATATTGGTGGTAATGCTCTCTGCAAGATAAATAGTGTCAAAGACCTAGGTGTTCTTTTCGATCCGACGCTATCATTTAACCTGCATATCGAGAGGACCTGTAAGTCTGCTTCTCAAATGTTGGGATTTGTGTTAAGGTCATCTAAGTATTTTAGTAGTATAGTACTTCTAAAAACCTTATATTTCTCCTTCGTTGTGCCTAAATTGGAATACGCTTCCATCATCTGGTATCCCTTTTATGTTTCTCAAAGAATACCAGTTGAGCGTGTTCAACGTCGCTTTTTAAAGTTTCTATCTTTTAAAATAAGTGGTGTTTATCCTTCACGGGGTACATCATACGAAGAACTTCTGCAGGTACATCACATAAAATCATTGACTGACAGGAGGTATTTGCACAGTGCGAGATTTTTGGCTAAGCTTCTAAGCAATAGGATCGACTGCAGTGAACTACTATCCTACCTTGGATTGAATGTACCTAGAATGGCTTCCCGATCTGATGACACTTTCAATTTACCGACACCACAAACTAATCTTCTCCTTCGTTCGCCTATATATCATATGTGCAAAAATGCTGACGTGTTATATAGTGATATTTTTACAAATTCTCCTAGAAATTGATTTGTATTTTTTATGTAGTGCTATTATTTTGTTATTATTATTGAATATGTTATGTATATGAGTTACAAGTATTCACAATGTTTTCTTTATTTGTCCTGTAAATGGGTAACTGTTGGGCAATAAACGTATATTATTATTATTATTATTATTATTATTATATGCACGCAGCAGCGATAGCAGTAAATAAGCGTTTTGGCTAGAACTTTTTAACAAATTTTCTTTGGTTGGTGTTCAAATCCCAATTTGCATCGAATGTCTTTAAATTAAGTATTGATAGTAATATCAAAAATATCTACGCTCGCGCTATACTACGTGTACGTATTCCTTCATTTTAAAATGAAAGGGTCGGTTAAACCTAATTTGCCATGGAATAGCATATATACTTCTATTAAGTATTACCCCCTTATCATCACTTCCGCCTAAAGCGTGGAGTGTTAAAGGTAACACTCAACGCTTTCGTAGTTTAATGCATCTTTTATCATTATTTTCCAGAGAAAACGACTGGTATAGCTTGTTGATTTGAAATTTTTTAGCTGATATGTTTGTCCTGGTGTACCAGGTGAGGTTTTTATTTGGAGATAACGAAATATCTCTAAAACATTGCATCAAATCAAAAAAAGATTTGTTATAATGTAGGGGGCTCACTTAATGGTACCGAACTCGATTCCCCACGTCACCCTCTCTGAGTGAGGGGGACAATGTTGAAATCTTAAATGGGGGGGGGGGGGGTCTGATTCGATTCGTAACAGATTGCGCTGTAATTCGAAAAAACATGGTTGTAAACCTCTAGAAAAATTACTCAAAAAAGAGAAAATATGATTTTGTGATTTTTGTTTTAACATTAAAGTAAAATTTGAAAATCCAGTCAACAACGAAGAACTTTACTTGATCACACCCATTTCAGAAAATGTGTTCGAAAATGTGGCCTTTCACTTCTATACATTTACTTATTCAGAATTGGAATGCTATTCAACGATACAAAACCGTACTTTATTCAATACTTGACAAGCTGTGAATACGTGCACATTGTCCGATTCCCATTTAGATTATGAATTATTAATCCAATATAAATTAGTTAGTGTTGAATATTTAAACAGTAATAGAGGCTATAACATTACAAGAGAGAATTGAAAGTAGTACAAATATCTATGATGCTGTTAATCTATACTCACAACGTTTTCCCGACAAGGTGCGATCGCGCGGTTCTTTTTATCGGATCGTTCAACAGTTGAGCGAAGGAACTGTACAGCCAAGAAAACGTAATCGCCGAAAAGCAATTGCTAAAGAAAATAATGAAGTCGCGGTAATAGCTGCAGTAGCTAATAATCCGGACATTAGTACTCGATAAATAGCTCGCAGATCAGGAATTTCTCAGTCCACTATTGGCCAAATATTTAAACGTAGGAAATATCATTCATTTAGAGTTTCTATGCATTAAGAACTTCATTGCGATGATTTTCAAAATCGAGTGAGATTTTGCAATGATCGCTTCAACGGATACAAGATAATCCCAAATTTTTTGACGAGGCGACATTCACAAATCACGGTACGGTAAATCGGCACAACATGCATTACTAGAGTATTGAACAACCCCATTGATTGCGCCAAGTTGAACATCAACGTCCTTGGAACGTTGAAAAATATCGAAGCATCTTGCAGAACGAACTTCCAACGTTATTTGAAGATCTTCCCTTGGACGTTCGAAGAACAATGTGATTCCAAAATGACGGTTGTCTAGCACATTATGCAAGAATAGCACAAAAACTATCGAGTTTGATACTACATATTCAGTGAGCCCTCTACATTATAACAAATAGACCTTTTTTTTGATTTGATGCAGTGTTTTAGAGATATTCCGTCGTCACAACATACAAAACTGACCCGGTGTATGTGTATGATGTGCCACACTTGGAACTATCACTTTATTATCTTCATATAACAGATCGTTATAGTAGCTAATTATAATTAAAATTTGGTTTTATGTTTTTATCCAAATTTAGCGGTTTATTTGGCCAATTATTTTTAATTTCTCAAAAACTTGGTAATTGCAAATCACCATCATTTATTTATATGTATCTGTCTTTGAATTCTGTTGACATTAAAAGTAATACAGATTGTATCTTGTCAGTTTCTTGAGCATTATCTGTTCCCTGTAAGTTAAATAAAAAGCAAAATGCTTACTTCTATTTTAATAAGCTTTCTCTTTTTATTGTAAAGGAAATGAATATTTTAAGTAATCTATCTTAAATATTAATAGTACTTCTTAGTTCCGAATGCACTAGAGCTTTCATAACTAAAGTAGATGTTTGCTATTTAAAAGAAAGTGGCATATCTACAAGCAGATTTGTACACATTGTAAAAAATTGTTAAAGTATTGCAGTTACAAATACCTCCGTAAGAAATCAGAATGGTGTATGAACAAATAATACCACACTGTCACACTTTTCTCGGAAATTCAGAACAAAATTATGTTTATGCGATAAGTTACTGATACGGCATAATTCTTGATGAACGGATATCATTAATGAAGAGTCGTTTTCTGATACTAGTACAGAGAAAAAAATGAATTGCGTTTGTATCCTCAGCGTAAGTTTGCCTATTACACTTGCCTGCCGTCTTTAAGATACCATTTCTACAAATAATAAAGAGAAGGTGTTGTAAAATTGAACTTTGGAAGATGCTCGAGAAAATATTACGTCTATTAGAAGTATTACCGTTATATACAAGTTCCCGCTTGATGAGATAAATGAAACTGCAAGAGTATATTACTCTGTGCAGTCCCAAAGAATGCTAATCGATAGATTAGGGTAGTCTGTATTTGGCAAGTATAAAATTTCAAAAAGAGTAATGAATTTATGTGTTTTTAGGTCAAATGCCAAGATCCAAAAGCCGAAAGTGGTACTTCTATTCCAACATTGTCGCATTGGTCTTGAATTTTAAAGAATGTACAGTGTTTGTAGTTTAATCCGAATAAGTTTATTACTGACTAAAACCAAAATACAACTTAAAAAGCATCCCATGTATCTTGAGCCTATTTTCGCAACATAATTGAAACAATATTTAAATATATGTACAGTTGCTACCGAAAAAAAGTTAACGATTTACGAGAAAATGTGTGTGACGAATTAATGCAGGACGGACTAAAGCTTTTACGACTGCTGCGGCTTATAGACATAAACAAGCGTTATGTATGGTTCATTGATTATTTATCCGACAAAAGAATATTCATTCCATAATTTATTTTTTGTTATCAAAACACAGACATGTACAAATACACATGTTGACATATTGTGATGTATTCCTTGGTAAAACAGATTTTCTGTTTCTAGATACTCTTGTTAGTTTATTAGAATATCTTATTTCGTATAGATACACAACGTGTCCCGTATCATTTTATTCAAACCTTCCAAAGATAATGTATACTAAATTAATGACTAAAAACAGTAAGTTAGGTTGCTTTTGTTTCGTTCGGTTTTTTACTATTCGTACACTATCATTTTCTGGAGATCCCTTGCAATTAGACTAATTAGACAAAAATGTTGTCAACAAAGCTTCAACTGGCGAATTATTTAACATTATTTTCAATTTCCGGAGACGTTTCGTTATTCCTGTCGTTGACATTTACTTTCTTTTTTTAAATGGATTGCCTACTGTAAGTGATGTCACACATTCTTTAGAGACAATTTGCTCTAACGTTCTCTATCGCGTTTTTTCCTCTGCCAGGTTCTCGTTCTAGTGAATACGTTATATTCCATTTACGCCATAACTTACAAATGCATGCTAGACTCAGTTGCATCTCCTCACTGCAAAAATTTAGATTTAGATTTGAACTGTTGTTCTTTGGCAATTCCTCTGATTAACCAGTCATTATCTAATAACGTGGTAGCACGCTTCTTTTCAACTGCTGTTAGCATTGTGGAAAAATTTCAACTAATAAAAGTTTGCTTCCGAAAAGTTGGATATGCATGTCAAACACACGTTTTCATTTCAAATACGCAGTGTTTTAAATTTCTTACTATTGAAAATATAAAAGAGTTCAGAGTTGAAATACGTATACAATCGCTGACAAGAGTTTGCATTTTAGTCAGTATTATGTTGTAAAACAAAGCAGTAAAACCCTAACCATTTAGAAAATATTATAAAACAAAAAGTAAAGCTATGCAAAATGTTAATTAAAACGTTTTGTTAATTTAACTATAAAAGAACATGTGTATGATATTTGTTCGTAACTGTAAGGGAGGTTTCAAATGCGTTTCTAGGCCCGATTAAATAAACATACATACAATACAAAAACACAAATGATAAACACAAGTGCTTCCATTTTGTGGCTTCGCAGCAAACTTTTTGCGCTCTAAACCAAATAAATACTCTTCTTTGAAAACTAATAAATCAAGGAAGGTCGCCGACACAACCAAATTCATAGAGGACACAAAACATGAATGAATCTTCCGTAAATGCAGTTGTATGTACAATTCAACCTGAAAATATATAACTAATATTGTGATTCAGATTGTTAACCCTTTTGTGGTAGAAGCTGTACTTCTATGATAGAATGTATCTAACCTGAAAGTTGCTTTGCTTCAACCTGGACAACTGTAAATTGCGTGAAAAGAGTTTTTGATCGATTGGTAATAACTCCTAATGGGAAATCGGTTTCCAAAACGATCTTCATACGAAACTTTTTCCTGTTGCATATTTCATCAATAAGTTCCTCTTTATTGCCTGTTGCAATATAGGTGTGGCTAATTATTTCTTCGCCCGATTGTCGACTCTATCTTCAAATAAGACAATTGTGGGACATTCTGCATTAAAATATCGTAAATAATGAACTTTGATTGTACGTTCTCGGTTATTCTTTCGTTATTCCTTTTCTACATTTCTAGTCGTTTAAAAAATGTCCTCTCTAACGTTATGCAAGAGACTATAAACGCCACTTTATGAATTCCAGGTAGAAGACTTGCACTTATCAACTGTTCTCCAGTTTTTTTAATCGTTCGAAAATGCCTACCTATATCTAGACCAGTTTGGCTGGAAAGTTTCGATGCATCAAAGGCAGCTGCAAGCAGAATTTGATTGATATGATGTGTGCATGTTAGAAAAGGGATGTCCCTTTTTAATCTTTATTGTATGCGTATACAAGGGTCATTGAATCGACCTGAGTTAGAAGCTGTTGCAGAAAAGACAAAGGTCTGTGTTATAATCTCCAAGGACCACTTGTGCAAGATCTTACAAATAACACACAACAATCTTATAGACAGTAAGTAACTGTGATATGTTGCAATTATACGACGACCATCAAGAGTTTTTGTGCCGCATAAATCGAGTAACAGTTTGGAATCTCTGTGAACCACAGATGTTATGTTTCTATTCTATTCTATGTTTCTGTTCAGAACATCACCATGGATCTTCGTTCCAGCTTGTTGACGGTGTTCCTGGCGTCCCCTTTTGATTGACGAACGGTTTATAGCAAATTCATTTGGTCTAATAAAAACTAATAATATTCTACTTTTTTTATTGCTTGCCTTTCTTGCTTGTTCTTTGCGGAGATAGTCGGCTTTTCTCGTTCCGTTTAGAAACAAATACGTATCCTTTTTTTCTTTGAAGCCTTAAAAACTTTTTGTTTTCTCCTAGTTCATGGCATTAGCATGGCATATGTCAGACAAGTTATCTAGTGCATCTTCAAATGCATTTGCTTTGTACTTTTGTAATTCTTTGTTTCGACTTTTACTATTTTCTAAACTGCTGCTATAATATAATACCACTTTTTAATTTCCTTATGCAATTCAAGCGATCCTGTGGTGGCATTCGGACTTTCTTAAAAAAAATGAGGCACTATAGTCACATATATGACATTTTGAAACGAAACTTAAATGATACGTTTTAGCTGTATTTCATATTGTATCTGTTCTATGTTTGGTAGATTTCATTACGCAACATATTCCTATAGAAAATTTTATCGATTTAGTTAATTATAATTGACTACAGGGGCTAACATAATATGATGCAATCAAATTTTGGAAACAACAAAGCATAGTATAAATTTTGTAAGGATTATGTTCAAATTAAATATATGTATGTGTAACTTACGTAAAAATTTAAGCAATAGAATTAATTTACTTCTTGTAACATACATATGTTTCTGTAAGCCAATCTGATTAATTCATTTTGCATATTATGCCTTTGTGAAAATTATTTCGTAACTTAATATCACCTACACAACTCTGTCATTAAAGCAGAATACAACATTTGTACATACTATTCCTCGCCAACTTCACAACACCGAAGAAATTTATTCAAATTAGCTTTTAAGCAGCACTTAGGCCTTCGTGTTATGTTTACAAAGCGCCATTATTCGACGCATAAACACAAAAGTACAACTCATGTTAACACATAAAACAAACCCAAATATTTACCTCGAAACTGTAAATTAGCTTACGAACGGTTACCTTAATCGGACATTGCTTCATCTGTGACCATGTTGCAAATGGCGGGATATTTACTGCTAGCGCTCTCGTAATCTAAGGTCGCATACGTGTGTGTGTGTGTCCGTGTCCTGCAAAGCAACGGTGCCAAAACCCTTATCTGTGTATATCCTGTGTGCCAGGTCTGTCACGCCGACCCATCTGCGCTTCCTTCTTTGATCCGGCCAGTAACAATTCATAGTCATTTTCCCGTTGCCATATCCTTCCTCTTAACGCCAAGTAAACCCATTGACAATACGAAAAGCAACGCGTATCTTTTTTTATTATACACCGCGATGGCACTAGCAAATTATACTCGTAAAATGTACAAAAAAATGTTATATAAGTTCTTATATAGATAGGTATCTCTATGAAGAAATATATTCGGTTTTTTTAGCTGCTACAGGTCACACAGTCGCATCGATTATTAAGCCAAACATAACTCCAAAAGGTTTCAGCACAGAGAAAAGATCAGAAATATAGAATTCACATCACGGAGCCTATCATAACGACATTAACACATGGGAAAACCCTACGAGACAGGATAAACGAAAGAAGGAAACAGTCATAGAAAGAACACGTGTGCTACTTATATACCTATAACAAGAGTGACAAGTTAATGTAAATCGAGGAGGCAATCTACTAGTAGTAAAGTATTTTCAACAAAGAGCATGTTCTAACATAATTAATTAGAAGTACACTCCCACAGAAAACCTGGCATAGCTAATCTTGAACTAGAATCTCTTGTGCATCTATTGAAAATTTTCCTTCCTGTTTGGGAATTAGTCGCGGTAGGTTTCAAATTCACAACAAAGATGCGTATTTTGATATCTGCACTTCATATAGAAAATCCTTTAATTCTTTTTGTTAACCTTGAGCAATAAAGCACAGATCAGGGATGCAGCGTTGGATGTAAAATCTTAATCATTAGTACTAATCTAAGGAAGTTAAATCACTACTTTTGAGAAGCTAATTAACTACTGTATTCCTTAATAAATTATCTTCTCGTCTAACGTTTCTTCCAATATGTTGATAATTGCATGAAAAGTATGACATGTGGCATCGTCTCGCTGGCACCACTTATCTTCACAGTGAATTTAATCTGAAATTGGCCATAAAGGATCTTTTAAGACCAATCGGCGTAGTTCGCCAATAACTTTAACTGCGTTTTTTTCCTAGGTCGGGCGAAATTGGTTTGATAACGCTGTCATGCCATAAATAATATTGTGCAGGTATCTTTTGCAGATAAAAAAACTTCTCCTTAATTTTTGCAGATTTTTTCACGCCAACAACAACAATTTTGTTTGCTACGAAGACTATTAAACAAAAACTGAACCTTATTTCAATAGCAAAGTGTTGTCCGAAATTACGGTTGCCTTTCAGGTTGTCATAAACCATTAACAGTAAAATCTCGAAGCTGACCATGGGTCAGTTTTTGAGTCAATAGAATTTTGTACGGATGTATACTCGAGTCCATTTGCAAACTACACCAAGTTATCGTCCTAAGTTCCAATTCTTAATTACGATGAGAAATCCATAAAATAATGTTCTTTACGTTATCTTATTTTCCTGAATTTTTTCCACTTCTAGAGCAATTAAAACACTATAATTCGATTATAGATGAAACTTATTGCAATAATCGAGTTGTGTTTTTATAGTGTTTTATTTCACTTAGAAGTGGAAAAAATATCAGGAAAGTAAGATAAGAGCATAAAGACATAAGAATACATAGACGTTCTTTACGTTTCGAAGTAAACATAAATGACAATCATTACATTTGTCATCATATGATTTTTATTGAAAACCTCTTCATTTTTCCACTATTACGGTTTCAAGGCCCAAAGCTTCTTCTTGGTAAACTTGTCGTTTGTTAATCTACTCTTGCAACCGAGAGATTTTTATCGCTCCTTATGTTAAAAACTAAACCGTTAAACATTGTCTTTCTTTTCAGTGTCCCTGCTGTGTCGTACTTTTAATGCTTGTTATTTTATATAAATACAAATGCTGTTTTCTTCTTATAAATGCCTGAACATGCCATACATGTAATCTCGAAAACTACCACAAAAGATATTTATTACATCGTATTTTATGAGATAACCTCAAAACTAGCTTCGGACGACTTGGTGTGACTTTGGTGTGGGTGCCGGATCATACGCGCACGTCAGGCAATGAATGAGCACACAAGCTGACAAGAAAAAGATCTGTAACAATATTCATTGGACTAGAACCACTGCAATGTGCAGTGGCTGAGTAGATTTGAAGAACAGAGTTGGTACACTGGAACAACGGTGAAGGCAGTTATACAGGAAACGGATGATGAGGCAGCCATCCCAACATTTAGCAGCAGATGTGTTGGCTCTTAATCAAGTACAGTTTAAAACAGCGACGAGTGTGTTAACAGGACACGACTGTCTAAGGGAATACCTGCTCAGAATTGGTATCTATGAAGATAAACCTATTTGCAGACTATGCAATGAGCAAGAGGAGATAGGAAGGAAACTGTCATTGCAGGGACCAATTAACCTACCAATAAAGCTACCGGAAAAAATTACCACAGAGACTATTAAACCTACTAAAAAGAAGAAGGTTAAGAAATTTGCTAAGCAAAAAACAATCCAATAGAAATAGACAATAGGCTGCAGTGTGAAGGGGATGATCTAACGACCTAACCCTTGAAATGAATGAACCAAACGAAAGCAATAAATAGCATGTTTCTCATTAAGAGTTTGGAGTTTAGTATTAAAACAAAACTTAAAAATCATGTCCTGTTACATAGCCGACTGGAAGGGGCCACAATTACTTATGATGTTGACTTGTAGAACAAGCTAAATATGTATATTGAAACTACTAAAAATGGAGATCGTTATTTCTATACACAACGAAATTTACTTCGTTAATCACTATTTATATATATCTGAAATCCCTATTTCACATCACACACTTTTATTGATGCTGAATCTATAAAAGTTTTTACCCTCACGACCCTGGAAATAAATGTGGAAAGATTTCCAGTCCTTGGAGCTATATCTTCTGCATAAAAAAATAAAGTAAAACCTCAAAAAACGACTTCACATCGTACAAATGTTATTTATTTCTTGTGAGGCAGACACGGGCCGCATATATACGACGTACAGATTTATTGATTTCAATTCACCTCCGATTTCACGATATGTTCAGGATAAAAGCGAATGCCATTACTATAATTCTGTTATGCTGAATCAGTGCAGGGAAGATTTCCTTTCTTTAGTACAAGGCGGCCAAAGTCGAGGTCAGATCCCAAGATATATTCCTTACTTCCATCCACCTTTTAAATTAAGATTTACTGCTTCTAAGATAAAAAAGCCAGCTGTGATAATTATTGCGGTTTCTTGTTAGATACGCTAGTTTTTATTAAACACATATTTCTTAGTTTCCTTAATCTTTGCTTAACTCATGCTGGCAAGCATATCTACAAGCAATGTTAATTATATGCTATATAAAGAAGTTGGACGATTATATTGTTTATGTTGTTAATTAGATTTAATGAACACAGTTTCGTAACTGATTCTAACTAATCTATAAACCAAGATTGTTTCCGAAGAGTTACAACTATGAGTCATCAGCAATTCTGAACTTAATAATTCTGTGGTAAAAGTAACTTTGGAAACAGACTGTACAAAATGTGTATACACTGTATACAATATTTCTCTATTGATAAGATTTCACAGACGATATTATCCTACAGGCTACTATTGTGTTGAAACTTTATGAGAACTTGTCGAGTATGTCCTAAACGACAGAGTGTTGTGAATAGCAACAAACATCACTGCAACTAACAATCCTAGTATAGTTCGCCAGAGAGCCGTGAAGCTTCTATGAAGCAATATATATCCATTATGTTTACTTTCTACTGCTGTTATTTAGTTTATTACTACATAGCAGCGTTATTCCAATATTATACGTTTCAGAGTGTATTTTCTGAACAATGATTTTCTATGAAGTTACTTTCGCTGCTTTACTGGTTTTTCTACGATATTCTTACTTTGTTCCGACTTAATGTAATATAGTTTTAAAGTTAAGTTCTTCTCTGCTATTTGGAAATTGTCCTTAGAGTAAGTTTAATAACAATGTGTTTTATAAACCCCATACCAAAATTCTGTTATTAAAATTACGATTACCTCAAATTGATGCCCAAATTTGTCAAAACAACTTTTTTTTCTCCACCGGACTGCCTCACAAACCAGAAAGTGGCTAGCCTGAACCGCTAATGGTAAGCATCTCCGGAACCGTTCTGTAGGACATATCTTTAGAGAACTTGGGCTATCTTAGCCGTCTACCTATTTCCGCCTACATCCCTCGGTCCCCGTAAATCCTGAGGATTAGAAGTTCGGTTCGTTGTTTGCCTCCCTCCTGCTCTTTGTTTATCATAATCTCTCTAACCACCTGGTGGATTGTCCTCTACTTTCGCTCCGAAGATATCCTTATGTGCACTACATTTCCTGATGTTAACTCAGTGCTAAGTGCCTCATAGGCCAAATTTCTGTCGTACGCCCATCTGTGGCACTCGAATATCGTATGGGCAGCGGTGTCCTCCTTACTACAATACATGCAGGTGTCGTCAGTATCCTTCTGAAAGCGAAGAGCGTATGCTCCGAAGAGACCATGGCATCTTCAGGATTTATGTAAAATAGTAAACTACGCTTTTATCATTGCAGTTTAGCCAGGATTCCAACTGCGGGATTGACCGATTAAGTCCATTGATGAAGTTGTTCTTCCATCGGGCTTGCCAGTCCTCTAGGATGTTGCACCTAGCGACAGTTCTGTAGACCAGCCCACCATTTTCATGGATACGCCTTTTTTCGAGTATTAATAGGTCTATAGGAGATATACCACTGATCACCTGGGGCGTAGACGTGGACGAAGTACACCCCCAGTAGCATATTTCTCTGTGTTTTCTCAATAGCTCGTCTTAGTACTCCAGTTTTATTGCTGCTGGGCCTGTGATATTCAGCATTATTCTAGCGAAAGGGGTCCACTTTTTTCTCCGCCTTGGCAGTAACTTTCAAAATGTGTGGCCCAAAAGATTCGTTATCATCCATTGTGACCCCTAGGTATATTGGCTTTAGCCTACATCCCTCAAGCGTTCAGGTAATCTTTTCCTTTCTTTGTCTTCCTTGCAGTATAATGACCTCCAACTAGTCTGGTGCCAGTGATAGCCCATGCTGCTTGATCAAGGTGCCTATTTGTATATTTGTATTTCTTACCAAAGTGTTTTCATTCCTGCCCTCCACTGTCAGTGCCACATTGTCTGCATATCCTACGCAGCTAACGTCTGTAGTTAATTCTAAGGCTAAGACGCCGTCCTACAGTATATTCCATAGAATAGGTCCCAGTACCAAGCTCTGCGGCACACCCGTGTTCGTCTCCACTTTTAACGGTTAATTTTACACTAATATTTACTTTGCTAATTGTAAAGTTATCAAAATTAGTTAGCTATACCCAATTCAAACTCAGTCTATGGAGTATCAGACAATTTGCGGCCTAATATGGATGTCTTTTCCGTATATATTTACACCCACCACACAAAAAAACAAACAAACAGGAAAGCATTCTATTTCTTTTGCTACTATAAAGATACTTATATATCATCCAATTTAGAAAGTCCTGCAAAAATCATGATGAGTCAATTTTACCAGATGAAGTATTGTGTGTTGTGAGAAGTTGAATTTTGAAATCCGCCTTGAAGGTAACGCATTTAACGGAGTACGTTATGTATAGACGTAAAACATCACATTTAACTATGAATGAATTTGATCAATTGTGATGTAATTGTATCCACTTAGTGTCACCTCAGATTAAGACACAAACAAATCAATCAATTCAAATTAAAAACGCTCAAACTAGGGAGTATAAAAAGGTTTCGGAAAATCGAAGTTTACCAATACACGAATAAATAAGCCCCTGACTAGAACAGCAATAGCTGCCATGGAGGAGGAATTTAGCTTGGTTAACGTCTGTCACCAGGAATGGACCACAAAGTAAAACAACCAAATACCATGCATTATCCAAAAGCCACCATGCATTAACCTGTTAATGGATATTCCAGAATCGATAGCCTGCATTAACTATGTAGATGTTTATTTTTAATCTTAATTGTCGTCTATATGTTTGTAATTTTCTTTTTAGTTATATTTTTTTGATGCGTCTAAATTAAATAAATAAAATCAGTTATGTATCCAAGAACATTACGATTATCTAAGACATCTGGCGTGTTCTAAAAATTCTTACCAAATTTCATTCAAAGTTAAACTACGTAGACCTTAATCCCTAAAATTTGTTACTTAATCTTATTTCCGCACACATTTAATCCCATAATTCTATAAGTTAGTTACTTCTCAAACATAAATATTTGGAAGTGCGCTCATACATTTACTAACCCGTCTGTCACTCGCACTGGCATACGATGCCAGTGTTTACTATCAGGAATTAGCCAGAGAATTACGAACATATCTGTAGTATAAACAAAATATAGTCGTATTGTCAACAACTTTAAATTTCCCATTTACTAAGATTTCTGAACGAAATCATTCTCTACTGTAGCGTCTGTGAATACATTTTATCGGTATTACTCATCTTTTGCAGTCATTTTTTTGTAACGCCGGCTAGATTAAATTGCTGGCTCTATACAGACAATTCTTTTTCTCTGGAAACTAGAGGGACTTGTATCTGTCGTATGTTATCATGATACAATAAAGTTGAATAAAGGATCAAACGAAGGCGAACCTCATACAATCACGCAAATCCGTCCCGGTTGTACAAAACTCATTTGGTAAGACAATCACGTTTTCCAGCACATAAAGAAAGTCGACAAAGATGAATAGATAGGTAAGATTTGAAACGAAAAAACAGAAAAGCTCTGAAAAAAAATAAGTCTGAATATTAATGGATGCTGTGAAGAATACTCTGTCTGTCGTAGCGAGAAAAAATGTAATTACGTGAAAAGAGTGAGTCGCGACATGTATGGAATGCAGGCTTTATAAATTCTTTTATGTAAATATACTGCATTTCCAGCGAAAAGTTACGCTATTGTAAGTAAGGTGCACGTGAAGGTATGTACATATATGTTAACATGCATGTTCTTAGATGTAGTAAGAGTCTATATTTGTGGTTCAAAATTTTTGTTCAATATAGTTCTATTTATTCAACTGAATGTGAAATATTTTTAGTCAGAATCAAGGAATGTGATTTTTCGTAAAACACAATATCCCAAAAGCAATTTATTTGAAATTAACTAGATATATTTCCAGAAAGTTCTGTAATCACAGCAGAACAGTAGAAACCGATTAACGCGAACAGAAAGAATGAAGCTGCAGATATGGGCTTCCAATTTCTTAAATTTATGATGCATACTTCAACTGTATTTTTGAAAAATCTACAACTTAATATTCGAGAAATACTATCCCCATTTCTTGTTATGGCTATATATGAAAAGAATTGTTCATAATGTACTACTAAGAAATGATAACGAGTGGCGTTTGTTTTTATAGCATGCATTGAAAGATGAAGACTAGTTGACTCTTGTTTTTGCTGTTTATTAGTTTAACTACTTCATATTCATTGTACCAATCAATATTAAGGTTTATACAATCAATATGATGAATGGATGAATGAAAAAGATTACTCATTTCTCCAACCAAATGTTTGCGGTTCACGTATTCCTGTTGTATATGTTGTGATAAAAACAAAAAATTGACAAACGTATAGATCTGCACCAACTCTGAACTTATTTCTCGCTCAGTGTTTAGTGAATATCTTCCAATCATAAACTCGGAATAATAGTATATTCCTTCAGTGACGGTGCACTTAGGCAAGGCTAATTTTTCCATATGCATATATTGATCTGAAATGCAATTAATTGGCGTTTAGTTAACACGAGTTACTCAGTGATAGCAAAAGATTCTCAAGGATTTACCATTAGCATATACTCAGTGACATTAGAAGTGTTACATCCAAAAGAAGTAATTTGTTCAACTTGATTTTTTAGCATCAAAATGACTATATTTAAAGCATTCTATGATAATAATGTTAACTATTTATCACTGATACTTTTTTACGACAAAAAACATATCTCTTCCTTTTCTGCGAAGAGATCCATGTACATGAGAGCTGCGTAATACAGAACAGTTTTGTTATTGCGTGTATATCTACAAGTGTTAAGCGTAACAAAATGTGTAGAGTTCGAAGACGTCAAAATTATCATCGTGTTAGTGAATTGGACAAGGGTAGAATTGTCGCGTCGTGTTAATTTTACTGCAATGACGGTAATGCGTCTGTGTCGCTTCTCGACAGAAGACGGCAAAGCAACGCGAACAAGACCAACCGGTCAACTGTAGAGGTGGACTACATAAACTTTTTTCATACCGTCCACGATTAGTGCCTTTGACGCCGGACGACTGTCGTCAACGCTTGAATTGGTGTAGGAAAAGGCAGCATTGGGAGGCAGAATGGGCTAATGTCGTATTCAGCGATGAATCGCGATTCTTTCTAGGTATGCATGATGGCAATAGAAAGGTACGACGCTGACGTGAAGAGCGACGCGATATTGGGTTTACTGTTGAGAGGCATGTCCACAGGACTGCTGGAATAATGATCTGGGGAGATATTGCTTATGGTAGTCGATCACCACTACTGCTTCTTTGGGGTAATATGAGAGCTGCGCGTTATATTGATGATGTCCTACAAAGCAGTTTACTCCCCTATCTAGATGGTCGTCCACATGTCCTTTTTCAGCAGGACAATGCACGTCCCTATATTGCTCGTCAAACCATAGACTTTCCCCAAGAAGCAGACGTTAATGTTTTGCCGTGGAAACCCCGTTTTCTGGAGTTAAACTCCATCGAACATGTGTGGGATATCATGGGAAGGAGACTCTTCACTTTGCAACATCCTCCACAAACCTTGACGCAGTTAATCAACAAAGTTCAAGATGCTCGGAACGAGGTGCCACAAGCAGATATTGACCATCTCATTTTGTCGATGCCCAGGCGTGTACAGGAGTATATTCAGCTACAGGGTCGCCAGAGACATTAATCTTTTTCGCGTTGCATTTCTCATTTTCTGGTGTAAAACTATCACATTGCAAAAACATCAAGTTAAACAAATGATCCTTCTAGGTGTAACACTTCTAATGTCACTGTTGAAGTATGCATATATACATATTATTTTCTATAAGCATACCAACCAGAATTTACATTCTTGTAAGCGGCGCCGAGTTTAAAGTAGTAAAAAGGGGAACATTTAACAAATTTCAATATTTTTATAAAACAATATTAGGCGATTACAATTCTATTGGAAATATTTAGATCTGAGGATAGTAATCCTGTACGACATTTTACAAAGCTTATGTGAAAATTTATTATTTTGCAATAAAAAGTTACCAACGCAAAACGCAATTTTCTTTTATTTGATTTTCATTGTCAAAGCATAGTTTATGTTCAATTTCTGAAAATATAAACAGACAATAGTGTACCGTACAGTACACGCAACTACACCAAAAAAGAGCAGATTTTCTGATGTAGGTATATAACTGCGTTCAACAGGAAGATAAGAACCAACGAAGTATAAACGGTGTAAATTACGACTTTTTCGCTTAGATTAAGATTTTTGTATATAAACAAAAATTGATTCAATTGATGTTGAATTACGAAGACTAATTTCGGAACTGATATGTTTACACGAATTGTTTAAACGAATTTCTAGAAAGCAAGTTCGGTAATAATTTTATGCGTATTAGTAAAGCAAAGAAGGAATTGTATAAAACAAATATGCAGTTAAATAACCTCGTAAATTGTATGTAGTATTTATCATATATATATTATAGAATATAGAAATATAGATATAGGTATAGGATATATTGTTATTCATATTTACAAGAATTTTTTCTAACTGTAATAGCCATTGTTGGCTTGTCTACATTTAAAGTTGCCTGGGAAACACAATTAGTTTGTTATATTTGAAAATAACAGAGACGTATGTGTAATTCAAAATTTTAAAAGCACTTACCTATAGTTAATGGTTCAGCCTCCAATGTAAATAACAATACCACGCTTTGGTTGCAACACATTAATAACTTCTTTAAGCGTAAATTCGAAACCATTGTCTGTATAATATTTCAATTCAATCCATTACGAATTAGCACAATATTCATAATTTTTGGTTTGTACACGCATCACTTTCCATGTTACAATCAATAGCTTTCAAATTAAAATATATATAAATTCACTGCACACGTAAAGGCATAAACAGCATATTAAATAAATAATAACGGTATACTAACGATTTTCCCAAATTCAGAAATACGATCACATTGTTAAACACGACTAACAGTAACACGACAAGCTTACGAATGTAATAGTATGGGGATGCATGCTGAGTCATATTTGAATAGTTGTGGTTTTGCTTTCTTACGTAGCATAGTTTTTTGTTAAGAACGTGCCTGGTGGAAAATAAACATTTAGCAATATTAAAAAGTGATGAGAGCAATTTAGTAATGTGACTTTTTAAATTTGATAATGGAACAATAGCTGTTATCAATGATTAGTTAATAGATATTGCTGCTTCTGGAATCCAAAAACTTTGCTCTGGTTATATTTACAAGATTGCTGTGTATGCTGATGCTTCTAACGCACAAAAAATGTATAAAGACTTGAATCCAATAATATATGAATGAAACTGTTGTTACTGAATTTGTTGCAATATTTATGTTACACATTTCTGTTAAGAAAATAAACCAATAATTTTTCTTCATTGCAAGAGAACACGGGCGTTGTGTAACTCTCAATATGTCGTAAATCGTTTACTTCAAATTATTATGAAACTTTTATGTGGAAGATTTGAAACGAGCACTTCAAAAAATATAGAGGTCTATATACTAAAATATTCTAAAAGGCAATATACTTAAGATTTTATAGATGGGATATCGACCGCGACGCATGAATAGAAACCGGTAAAAAACCGGTATTGAGATAAATTTACTTTGTGTCCGGGAAATGTTTGTCATCACGAGACCGCCTTTGACCCTAATGCCATCTGACCGGGCTACTCGATAAAAAGAATGTTTCCTGCCCAGTTAAATGTAACAGCTGAGAGACGGTTGATTAAGTTCGGATCCTTTACGGAATCTTGGCTTCGATCTGTAGAAGCACCTTATAAGCTCTTCCTCATTAACTATTTTAATTAGTATGGGCGAATAACACATAGTGCATTACCTATAAAGCAATCTAGCAGATACGCATAGAATATTTTTTTGTAAGAGATGATATCAATAGGGTCTAGGAAACTAGCATTATGTCAATTGGGTCCGATAAGTTAAAATTCTGTGAAATTTTGCAGGATGTCGACTACAAAGTCATTTCACGATTCGATTTGCGTGCGTAAAAAGCCACTTTAAGCACTAGTGCGTGAAGCAAAGTTAGTACTTACTGTAACTTGTTTAATTTAGTGACATAAATCCCTAACCCTAATGATTTTATGGGTAATAAATTATCCATTGCGGTATTGGCAGCTTCCCGAATTTCAGGGGTGTACATTCTATTTCATTATCAGAATTCATGTTGTACAGGATTTAATTTTGTATCGAATTTTCTGAATTTGATAATTTTAAGTTAAATGTCACTTCAAATAATCAATACTGCCAACTCAATTTTTTTTAATTAATATCAAGAGATTTGTGGTGTATCTTAATGAAAACGTACTTAACGATAGGTATTGTGGTATTATTAAAGTACTCGTACAAAAAATATTGCACAAACTTTATAAACTGGCCACTCATTCGCGAAATATATTTTCACGCACTTGGTTCGTAAATAACTATTATAGTCGTTATTCCTCACTTCGAGAACTTCTTTAATAGTCGACATTACAATTTAGAGCACAATTTCTTGTAAGTAATCCATGAATTGCTGTTTTATACTAAATCGGTGGTATGCAATTCCTGTTGTATAATTTGACTTAAAAATTGTGCCGTTTTCTTCACGTACATATCATTTTTTTCAGAACAAACTTCGTAGCCAAGTGAGATTACATATGTTGTTTTGAAAAATATTGCTGATCATGTAAGAGGAATCTCATTGGATAAAAATCGAAATGAATTAGAAAGAAATGGAAATAAGACAAACAAAGAAAAATATAGAGAGCCACCAACAAACTAGCTAAAATAAAACCAGAACACTCAAAGAAAATAACTTCACAATACAAATTCGCACAAGTACTGGCTAAGAAAATCACCAACAAAATGAAATTGAATGGGAAAGCAAGAGAATTAATAGAAAACTTGAATGAACCTACATAACTGGAGTAGCATATCTAACATGGAGCTATTAAGAGCACCTCAACATCTGTTATGGAGACCATACTAAACCTACTTCTTATTGATATTTTTATCATAGGAGAGGCAAAAATGGGATCGTACAGATTGAGAAATACTAACAGGAAAACCCACCATGGGTCGGGACACTTCAGTATAGAAATAGTGGTCAGAAACCCAATCTTTGATATGGATAGTAGTAGAGCAAACGCCAAGATCTCCTATGAAAAAGTGTACAAAGTTTTATTAAATTGAGATGAATGGAGAAGTGGTGAATGGAGAAAACCGAGAAGCCAAAACTGGTGCATAGATGGGTCAAAAGCAGGTACTAATTCCGACGTTGGTGTGTATGTGGAAAATCATGATTACAAAATATGTGAACCACTTGTGAGATACTCTACGGTATTTCAAACAAAAAATATATGCTATACGAACCTGTGCGTTGGAGATTCATTATCACCAACTACGAGAAGAAATGATTTGCATTTTCTCAGAGTCAGGCAGCCTTAAAGGATCTAGCATCAAGCTTCCAAGCTAGTACGGAAGCGTCTGCAAAACCTTAGTGTTCTAGCTAAATACGTCCCCTTGCGTGGGTGCTAAGGCGCAGGAATGTACCAGGTAACAAAGTTGCAAACCAGCTAGCGAAGAAAAGGTCCTAAATGAAAGTTACTAGACCAGAGCCAGGTCTAGGCATTACAAAGAGTGTAGTACGTGGTGCAATTAATGAGTGGATCGCAAAACAACACCAATTAAATTGGAACCATGCAACAGGACAAAGGCACAGTAAGCGGAGGATGGAACGACCATTACAGCGATTAACTGCTCACTTACTTGCATTAAACAGAATTCAACTCAGGGCACGTGTCTATTAACGCGACTTGTGTCTAAGAGGTCACTCCCAAGATGAGGATTTACAAAGTTGAACACTTACATAGAAGGAGGAGGAAGAAACAGCCTCTCACATTCTCTTCGAATGCGCAGACCTAAGTGAACAAAGAGTTGTTATGCAAAGCTCATTGCAATTACCATTAGAGAAAAATTTACCAAGTAGGCTCCTAAACATGATTAATGACTAATCTTGTAAAACCAAGTAAAGCCAAATCAAGGTAGGAATATTACAGTATGCCCCGCAGGCCGCAATGTTAGAGATGTTAAAAGACCGTCCTGCCTTGAAACGAGTTCATACAAAGGCAAAAAAAAATGGACAACAGGTTTTGATGGCGTTGATAAGAACGAATAGATATATGTATATAATTAGATCTTCTTTGTGATGGTGCTAATTGCGAGACCTGTTTAAGCTGCATTGCCTGTTTCACTACTATTGCAACCCTCGCTGTGCAATTTGACTGTCTCGTCAGCTATAATGTTTCTCTACAGCCGAACACGCCTGGTTGTGGTCTGGTTGAGATAGGCGTATGCCAAAAATATCGCTGTAAGCCTTAACGAAAATTGTAGACTTGTAACAGGGTGCATGAAAGCTGCACCGCTTCGATGAACCACCCGCAAACTATCCTCTATCAAAAGCCCGCCGAGTGGTGTCTCGTACAACTTCAAGACCTGGAGAATGCTAAACCGAATTAGAAGAGGTGTTACTCCGGTAAAAACCAACCTAATGAAATGGGAACTTGCACAACCAGGTGACAACAAGTACGACTGTGGGACGATGCAAGATATGGAACACCTTCTAAAATGCGATCACAATCCTTTTTGTCAGTCTGCGTTTTCAAAAGAATGTTTGTGCTACTTTCCATTTTTTCGTCAAACTAGTTTGACGGCATTAGATATCAAAAAAGAAACAAAAGAAAAGTAAAGTTAAGTCAAAGTAATTAGATCACGAAACCTTTCACAATCGGTGTTGGAGCGCACGAGAACAAGGCCTTTTGAAGAAGAACTGTCCCGCACACTGTAACCTTGACAATTCATGGAAAAGCAAACCCGAGGCATTGGACGCGGTCCAATATTAGGCCAGAAAGCCCACCGACTGATCTCTCGTACAACTTCAAGACTTGAACAATTCTAAACCGAATTAGAACAGGTGTTGCTCCAGTAAAAAACAACCTGATCAAATGGGGCCTTGCGCAACCAACTGACGACAGGTGCGATTGTGGGAAGATACAAGATACGAAACACCTGCTAAAGTGCGTTAATTGTCACGCACACTGTAACCTTGATGATTTATGGCAAAGCAAACTCAAAGCATTGAACGTGGTCCAATATTGGGCCGAGAAATTGTAGAATATTCTGGAGGAAAAAAGAAAGAAGCTGTCATGCTAATCATTTTGCTCTCTACAGCGAATGGTGAATCAATCAGAATGCAAGTCTTCGCGAAAAATGTCACCGTCCTCTCAAAGGATTGAAGTAGGCCGATCACGTGAGGGTCGGGATTAATTCTGTAGTCTCTCATATAGGTGGTAAGTACCAAACCAATGCAGCTATCGACATATATAATGAACGATTCCAGTTTCTTTACATGTTTTTCCATTATTCAGAAGAAAACTAGGTAGTATCCTCTTAGACTGTATTTCGATGCGGAGAACATAGTGCTTTCCTTCTGTATTCTCTAGAATACTGTGTAGTTTTTCAAATAAATGTTTCCCGTATTTTATTGTGCAACGCTTTCCCATAAATAACTACTACACAAGAAATGCTGCTTTATCAGAAACAAATGCACGACTGAGTCGCACTATTATATTATTTCTCTCAGCTTTCTACCCTTGCAACTAACAACGTTAGCATCACTTCCTCTGTATTTTCTGTTTACGCCCGAAGAAATCCATCGATTGAAAGAACAAGTTTCAGCCTACTAACTCTAGTCAAGCGAATACGGATAGATAATTCTTAAGAGAAGAAATTCCGTCGCAGCAACAAAGACATACCTATCGTATTTTATTAAATTTAATTTCTAGTGAGGAGACATTGAAAACTATTCAATTTTATTCCATAATGTACTTAATTGCACAAATTTTTTACTTAATTCCATCTATTACATAAAAGAATTCTTTGTATTTTACTATGAAATCCAATGAACCGATAAATATTTTTTTGATATTAGCATTCCTGCAAATTCTTCTACCTCCCCACAATCTAAGTCAGTGCAAATACTTTGCTATAATTTACTTGTTATTGGAGATATTATCGGTGAATAAAATCTAAACAGTATTTCAACATGCACAGCTATAATCACGATAAAATATATTAAAACCTAGCAGTCATAACTGATATTAATTATATGCGTACTGCATTACCAGTAGGATCCTACCATTGGGTGCATTTTCTCTGTATATACGGATTCCATTTTATTTCCTGAATATGTCACAAAATTTCCTATGGGAACCGCACAGTAAATTTAATAATCACGCCCAGGCTTGTGCTGGTTTTAATTTGTATTAGCCTCCCTCTGTCGCTCCTCTCGTATAATTCACAATTGAATCAAAAGTACGAACATTTGCATCAGAAAAGTTTTGGACTTCATGCGTGTGTGGGATATATACACGTATACATGCAAGTTAATGTGTTTTGTAGCGGTTTAATTAAATCGAATTTTGACTGGAGCCCAAATCCGTCCTCTCGATAGCACACTATGTATTAACGATTCGATGCCTACAAAAACAATTGAAGGGGTTTACCGGCGCGGCTTAATTCGTTACGGTAGTCAGTTCAGTTGGTAGCGGTTTTGTTTGCCCGAGACGTCTGAAACAAAACATACAGATTAGATCTTAGGAGAATGGATGTGTATGCTTAATTACAAATAAGAAATTGCAAGGCCTTGTACGATGCTTCTTGCTCTGTAAATTGCTACTAAAACCCACTTCGTATTGTTATCTGATGTTTCTTGGCGTGAAATCGTAATTTAATGCGATATTTCCGGGAGTATAATGCAGGTACTCGTTGTTAAATCATATAAATGCATACTTTCGTACTAGAGGTAAATAAGGGCTCTTAATCGCTGTTTCTTAGGGAAGGCTTGTTTGGATTACGTAGGTGCATTATGCATATACATACATACATACATACATACGCATATGTATAAGCAACCGTATACGTGTTATGATATAAGGCAATAACGATATAATAAATATGTTTGCGTGTATTGAAAAATAAAACTGAACTCGCATAATCTCGTCTAAAGTCAGAATAAACAAAGAATATTATTTTGTAGCAAAACCTCAGTAAAAGAAGTAACATATAAAATTACTGTAAAATCATTCTTTTGGTTCAGATACCTTCAAGAAATGTTGGTATAATCAAATTCACAAATGAAGCATATACATATACATGTATGTATGTGCATATGTAGGTACATACATAAGTAAGGTATTATATTTTTCTACAGTGGAAGAAATATTAATTCAAACAGAAATATTGTCTCTGTGAAAGCTGTTTTAATTTAAACGTTTGACATCTGTGAACTTGACATCTTAATTTCCAAAAAAGCACTTTTACTGAAATTATGGGCACCTCAGAATGACATCCTAATGCTAACAAGGAAAACTGGCCATTTCGATAAAGCTTTACAGATTGAAACAATGCAGTGATATAAGAACTACGTTTTTTTAGCTGAGGAATTGCCCAATCTTTGGTTAGAGATCTTGCAAAAGCCTCTACAATTTTTTGCCTCTGAGGCAACTACAGATTAGTTCTTAATACAATTCGAGCAACAAAGATTGAGCGTGCCGAACTTGTTAATATAGTGAAACGAACTATACATAGGGATAGGAGTAATCAACATAATCTCTCATTATCATATATAGACAAAATGACAGACTAATACACTACTTGACAGCAAATTACGACGCATTATGGGTAAAGGTCTACTTAGAAGAGAGTTTCGATAAAATTAGAAACAAATATAGGGCCAACACGCTTCAATCTTTGTGCTCACACTATACATATGTATAATAGATAGTATATTATACAACCTCAAACAAAATAAAACTTCGCCAAGAATAATTGAGGTATTTATTAAAATAGATGACTTTTATATGCAAAAAGATGATATACAAAAAATGAGAAGTATGTGTATGTTCTTAATAATAGTAAGACATTTCCGGTTTCTATATATGTACAGGGTGACATAGAAAAAACTACAATGCATAGCAACATGTGATAGAGGACCAAAAAATACCAAAAAAAGTTCCTATACACACATACTCGATGGTCTTTTGTGTTCGAGTTACAAGCTGTTAAAGTGTTCAAATTGGTGACCTTGTTCCTGAATACACATTTCCAATCTTCGTGTTAATGACTGACGGTATTTTTTAAATATGTTAGCACTATTACGAAATCTATCAGCAGACTCCACAATTCCATTGCATAATTTTTCTTCACTATTTATTTCTGCAAAATATACACTTCACATTTCATAAATCCCCAAAATGAAAAATCGAGCGGATTAAGGTCGAGACTACGACCTGGTCATAGTGTAAGTTCCCCACGATCAGTCAACTTATTTCCAAATTTTCGTTGCACAAATTTCCATACTCACCGTAGAATAGTGAACTAGCGCTCCGTGATGCATATAGCACATTCTTACTATAATATCCAATGGATAATCTACTAAAGTATTCAGTTCTTTTTCCAAAAAATTTCGATAGACTTCGAAATGGACCGATTATATAATTGTCTACTATACCTGCCCACATATTAAAGGAAAACCCATACTGGTGATTCCGTATTACGTTCTGATGAGGGTTTTCATCGCTTCAATAATGCATATTGTGAATATTCAAAATTCCATCGCGATTGAAACCATTGCTTTTACATTTACCAAATGTTTTGTTTCATGAAAAAATACTTTTTATTGCCTAGGTGCATATATAAAAGTACAAGAACAAAATAAAAAACAGTTTTTAACTTGAAAACAAAAAGCAATCGGACATGCGTGTATAGGAACTTTTTTTGTTATTTCCTGGTCTTCGATGACATGTTGCTATGCCTGCAGATTTTCTATGTCACCCTGTATATCGCAAAGCAGTTTATTTATTAAATGCTGGATGTATTTCATACTATTTTTTTGATTTATTGGCCACTACTATTTTTTACGTAAAATAACTAAGAAAATTGGAAAATTTCACGTCTGCCTGAGGTAAATAACCCCCTCCCACACTCTTTCATCAAAATTTAAAATTTGAATGTTGTTTCAGGACGTTCTCGGTTTGTTCTATGTTGCATTAAAATAGTAATAAGGTTCAAACTTACTACTTGTATACTCATGAAATAATTGAGAAAAACTCAATTTCGCTAAAAGTTACACAGAATTAAACAACTTTTCCATATTGTATACCCTATTAACCATATATTTTATGCACCAGTATACAGTAGTGGCAAAATATGCACCTTTTAACAGAACATTTTAAACAAGAAAACGCATAAATATGTGTATGTACCAATAATTTTAATTCTGTAACTATTCAAGTAATTTTCAAATAATTTTCACTGGTTTTAACTGAAATACGTATCGTACTAATCTAGCAATTGCTTGTTCTCATTTTTTGAAGCGTGCAACTTTTTAAGGACAAGCCTAAGAGTTGTTGTTTACATGAAAGATCCCCTTTAAGTTATGACAAGAAATCACCCTCTAGAAACTTTTACACTTATTTGGAAAGACCCTGTATATATTACTGTATTATTTTGTTTACCCTGACAATGATCTATTCAGTTAATAAACTCATATTAGTTCCAAAACCACATGGCTATTTGTATTACAAACAAGTTTGTTCACATTCAAGCCTGTGCCTGTTTAATCTGTGGTTGATCATAGTCTTAATTTATACGACCTCCAATATTCGGAGCCTTCTCCTGAGGAGGAATTGATACTTTTTGTTCAGATGCTTACATTAGATTTTTTCCCGTATCCCTTACATCATATAATAAACATGATTGATTTAAGAGAAGAAATTACAGAATAGAAGCAAATAAGGAGTTATCTGATTTGTACAAATTATTGTTTGTATTTTCTGTAAAATTCAACTACTAAAAAGAACAGTTTTCTTCACTTTTCTTCACCGCTTAGAACAGCAAATCCGTTCAAGTATATATGTATATATGTATAATACACACTCTCCAAGATTAAAATTTATTTCGTAGACTTATGTTAACAACATATGTCGGAACACGAATGAATAACTTTCTTGTATAGGGTCTACACAAATAACTTTTATCCCTTTCGAAATAATTTTCGGACAACAAAAACGTTGCCAACCTTTAGAGATCTATTTCATCTAGTTAAGTGCATCTTTAGTAGGATTACAATGCGGTTTGTGAATAGCTCTCTACAGGTTTACACAACTACGTTTCAAAATTTTTTCTATGGTGATGCAACAGTTGAATCCAGCACGTACTTTATAATTGCTAACACTTTCCAATCTCTTATTTGTTGCAAAAATCAAAATTCAACAAACATTCTCCAAAAGAGTTATCTTGTGCCTAGCACTTTTTACAGTAAAATATCTTATTATTATTCTGATATTCATTCCAACGAAGCACTCTTACTTCATTGTATTTTGATCGACTAGTTTCAGCAACAGTTACAAATTAGTAGAAAGAGCTTATTGCACTGTATATTATATTATGGAATATCCACAAAACTCGACTTTATGTACTATGTATGTAATCGAATTTGGTCATGCTGAAGGGTGGATGTGATACATAATTAATTCATTAATCCATTGCGGTGGAAAGAAATAAGAGGAAAGATTGTTGATCATTCAAGCGTGAAGCAACTTATTTCCGGTCCATAGAAATGCTATTAATTAATGACAAGAAGTGCGGATATGATATGGTCAAAGGAGGATGTTATGCGACAAATGGCGTTCATTGTATCTTACAACAACATGATAGGCGAGAATTTTACACTAAATATAATCAAAGTAATAGGTACTAATTCACGTGTAAAATTCAAACGCTAGTATTTGCATAAAGTCTAGAACGAACAAACTGACTCTGATCTTAGAAAAGCTTCAAAATTTCGCAACCTATAAAAATTAAAAAACTAAATTATAATAATTACATTATACATTATAATAATTACATTTTATTATATTAAAATTTTAAATTAGTAATCAAGATATTGCTGTCAGCCAGCTATTAAACGATCTAAATTTATCGTGTAGAATATTCATAAAATCATAACGGAAGAGACAATTTGCTGCGATTTTAATTGCCAACCTCTACCGTCAATCTTCTTATTAATTCAAAACCATCGGTGATGGCCCAATCATTTGAATTGCAAAGTCACGACAAATAATTAATTCTGAAATTGGGATATTGAAATCGGATTTAACGGATTTTGCATTTATTGGACGCAGAAGCATATTTTGGTAAAAGTGATAGTAATTTAATCTGTATTCGTAACAATATCAGTTTCGTAAAAGCTGATTTCCATTCTACAATAGTATTTGCAAATCTTTGGTAGCAAAACGTGCTGCAAGTTAGATAATTACTGCGGTGTTTTTT
>SMLS01067612.1:0-13520 GCA_004785975.1 Popillia japonica
TTGGAGCGAGGAGGGCTGAGGGATACTTTGTTGTTTCCATCGTGGAGAAGTTGCGGATTCAAGATTTGGGAAAGATATCTGCAGAAAGGAAGCCAACTTTTGGTTAAACATTATTGCCAATAGTGCCCAAAACTGTGTCAATTGCAGGAAAGGAAAAGGAACACAATATTCCTCCAATTCTAGACAGATTCAAATTTTCGGCAAAAACAGTTTAAACAGTGAAAATAATGTTTGGTTAAAAATTGTTTCCAATATTGTCGAAAACTGCGCCAATTGGAGGGAAGGAAGAAAGGAACTCTGCAATCCTCCAATTCTAGAGAACTTCAGGTCTTGGAAAAAAACATCTTTTGTAAGGAAGGTCGTTTTTGGTTGAAGATTTTTTCATTAATAGAACCAAAATTGCTCCATTGGGGAGCAGGCAAATCCGACCAAATTGCAAGCAATGTTTTGTCAATAAGATTTACTCCTCGCAAGCAATTGGAGGCCAATTTAGTGGTGCCAAATCAGACTTCTAGAAAAGGGTGGTCAAAAAATCTCGTTAAGCTTCATATTGGTTTCATTCTGGAAAAGGAGAGAGGTGACAAATTCGTCCAAATTACACTCATTACTTCCCCAATCAAATTTTCTTCTGGCAAGTAATGGGAAGCCAATCGTTAGTAGCAAATCGGCCGTCTAGGAGGGTGTGGTCAACAAATCTCTTTTAGCTTCATGTTGCGCTCATTCTCATTCATATCCGCCCAAATTGCACACATAACATTCGCAATCCAATTTGATTCTAGTAATCAATTGGAACCCAATTAGTAGTATCAAATCAGGCTTCTAGCTGGGGGTGGTCAAAAAATCTCGTTCAGCCTAATGTTGGAGTCATTCTGGCGGCGCTATTTCCTCAGTCAAATTTGCTTCTGGCAAGTAATGGGAAGCCAATCGTTAGTAGCAAATCTGCCGTCTAGGAGGGTGTGGTCAAAAGATCACTTTTAGCTTCATGTTGCGCTCATTCTCATTCATATTCGCCCAAATTGCACATATAACATTCCCAGTCCAATTTGCTTCTAGCAAACAATTGGAACCCAATTAGTAGTGTCAAATCAGGCTTCTAGCTGGGGGTGGTCAAAAAATCTCGTTAAGCTTCATGTTGGGCTCATTCTGGCGCGCTATTTCCTCAATCAAATTTGCTTCTGGCAAGCTATTGGAAGCCACTTATTGATTACCAAATCATGCTTCCAGCGGGGGGTAGTAAAAGTACAACAGTAGCGTAGAAAAGTCTTTTACTTTAACAGATCTTAGTTGCTGAATCGTCTAGCGGTGTGACTCACTGAATCCAGACACAATAGCGTCTGTATTTGCTAGTGTTCCTTCTAATCTAGCAGTTTTGTGGCGGAACTTGTCAAACGTTCGACTATGCCCCACAATCTCTTCCACAATTTTAATTTTCACTTAATATTTTTCTGACTCGTTAGCCATCTGGAATTGATACTTACTAGCATCTTGCCGGAACAGATTAATTGACCAATTGTTTAGCAGGCCTGCCAAGAAGTATATCTTCTTGGCTACAGCTATTTATACTTTAATTGCATCACAAAGATACATAATAATATATACATATATTTTCACTGTGCAGAAGGTAAACTAATGAGAATATTAAGTAATAAAAATGTTGAACAGTAAAAAAGAGATATACCTCCAGTTGTAATGATACATACAATATGCAGCTCTTATCATTTGGTTATGACCTGCTAATACTCGCAAGTTTTATTACAATGTATTAAAGTTCCTTTATAATGAAATATCAAAATAAGAAAAATGAAATACACCTATTTAAATATACGCTCGTTTTCCCTCTTTTTAAAAGTCACTGAGTCCTTAACGTGTCCATTTCCGACACAATAACAATTAGAAACTATAACAAAATTACAGTAGGGAGAACGGAGCAGCGTAACTACGGTGGAGAAAACACTTTTACCGACTTCCCCAGGATCTGTAGATATTCTAGCAAGCACGTTACCTCCCCTTACGCTTCGCAGCTCTCACCTTTAGGCGAGAAAATGCAAAAGTTTTTAGAGTAGGACGATGATAATCAACGTTATGGTCCAGGTTTTAATAATAACACTAATAATCCTGGGGAAATATAAACGCTTCCTGGCGTTTTCTCCTTTCCTCCTCTACAACCTTATTCCACCCTACTATGCCAACAAGAGAGAACCGCCTATATCTGAATGTATATACGTATATACTAAACAGGGAAGTACATAGAAGTCTTTTAGAAACACGCGGAACTCAGTTAAGATTTGACAACTGAGAAACTGAAATGGGCCGGGTGTAACTAGCCGAAGTTAATCCATGAAGATAAAATTTAATTCCCGGAATCTGGTGAGGGATCCTCCAAGGGGCATTTCTGACGCTCAACGATCCCTTTGTGCCATCTTCTTCGTGGAGATGATAGTTCCTTTTGCGGCCAACTGAAGATGTATATATATGTACACATCTTATACCTCCAGTCTATACAACGAGTGGGGTTGTAGTATACATGGTGTATTGTACTCTGTTACCGTCACACAAGTAATATATACGTCATAAACGTTGGCAGCTATAATGTTCTCTGACGGTTTGTAAACTTTGATATATGTAGACCGAAGACGGCTCCAAAGATGTACTACTACGAAGGCGTTTGTAGCCAGCGCCGCTTCTGTTGGTATTTTCTTGAAAACTCGCGCGATAGAGGACTTAATAACAACAATCGCACATAACTCCTCCATTGCAGTCAGCTAAAGATGCGGAACGCGTCAAGGAGTTGATATGGAAAGTACTTAAGAGAAACCTGCACACAAGGGAACAGTTAAAGAAGGAGATTTAGGGCATCTAGTTAATATAGCCTCCGCCTAATATAATCTACGAAAATGTTACAAAATTTAATGCGTACCTACATACTAAAGCAGCAATAGAATTCATATGAATGTATGTTCCAATTATAAGAAACACCTTTATGTTTGATTAAATCAAGTTCAAACGGGGAAGTGTAGAAATGTAACATGAAAAAGGCTTTAAGTAATACCTCAAGAAAAGTATTTATGCAATTTAAGCAACACTGGTGATGAATTGCTCAACGGTTAGCACAGTGTAAAAGAATGAAGTATTTTGTTGACAATCAAACAGCGATAAAAGCCGGGGACGGTACAAAAATCACATCAAGGCTAGTATTGGATTGCACTTGCGTGAAAAACAAACTAGAAAAGCACACTTAGGTAGCTCTAGTCTGAATATCAAGATTCAAAGATGCTAAAGGTAACAAGAATGCAAAGAAGGAACGACCAAGCCATTCATCAAACCTATTCCATCGTGTGAAATCATGAGAAGACAAGTAGCCGACACCATTGGCAAAAGAAATTCTAAATTAAATCTAGGTCTACTAATAGAACACTGTAGACCCAACCAACATATGGTCTACTAATAGAACACTGTAGACCCAACCAACATATTATGAACTTTGGTCTGACGGAAAATGCTTTGTGCAGAATCTGTCGGACAGAAGAAGACACAAATTGTGTCAATGCGAGGGGCTACACAGACCGAGGAAGGAATGTATTGGTGAATCGTACATAGACACGGCTAGCTACATGAAGACTGTAACGAACTCCGGCGTTCGTAGCAAGAGAAACAATTTTTAGAAGTTACTTCCGTTTATTTTACCGAGTTTATATTTATTTTTAAATTGTTTTCTTGTGCTAGGATAGATATCTGTAAATAGTTTTGGTTTCGCCTGTATATGTTGAGTTTTGATGTGCTGTGTATATTTTGCCAATGTTTTGCTTATGATGTCATATCATAAAAAGATATATAAAAGCCGCGTTTTGCTGTTCATACATTAATTTTATTTGCATTGTGCCCAATTTCGCACTACTTATCCAGCCATAAATGAATGGTAAGCACTTCGCTATGGCAAAAGAGGATTTTATAGCGTAGCAAACTTTTGGAGCACTGAAATTATGGGAATGATCCATAATCAAAAAGTTAAGAATTTGTTTAGTTAAAAAGTTCTGGTAAAAAGGGAATAGGGTTTGCATGTTTCATCCCTTTAAAAGATCCCAAAATTAAAAAAATATTCATAGGTAGCTTATTTATTGGTGCAACAAGCCCACAAAAAGCCATTTGTTTACCTCTTCACCAATTTTAAGAAAAAATCAAAACCAACTTCTTTTCTCTTTGGAAGCGTGTAATTTTTCAACGTCAAGCGCTTATTTGGAAGCACTCTCTGTAATGATGACACGGTTCTTGCTAATGTTACAGATGAATGTAAAAGTACAGAAAAGGACATTGTTAAAAATGTAAACGCAATAAAGTAGACTCTTCAGTTGGAAATACCTACCTATATGGTGTCAATTTTTTTGCCCATATTTGTCTCTATATATATATAATCAGTAACCACGTCTACCATATTTGGTGTGTGGTGTTTGTTTATCTACTGGTACACAAATTTTCTCCATTCCTTTTTGTTTTTTGCTGTAGTTCTTGCTTCATTCCAGTTACTCCGTCGTTTTTGTAGTACCTCTCCTATAGCTTTATCCCAGGTTTTCCGTGGTCTTCCTCTTTTCCGTTTTTTGTGTATTTTGGCCTCCCATACTTGTTTCACTGGTCTTCTGCTCTCCATTCTGTTTAAATGCCCCCACCAGCTCAGTTGCCTTTGTTCTATAAAGTCTGTTACCGATTGCACCTCTAGATCTTTCCTTATTTGTATATTCCTCATTTTGTCTATATTGGTAACACCTCTAACTCTTCTGAGGTATTTCATCTCAGCCGCCTGTAGTTTGCTCTTCTGTCTCTTCGTTAACACCCATGTTTCACATCCGAATGTAAGCACAGGCCTAAACACAGCTCTATACTTATTGATGAAATTCCGACTCATGGCATAATATATATTCATCGCTTTTTCTGTTCTTCTATTTATCTCCACTTCCTGCTCGCCATTATCTTGGATTTCTACTCCCAAATATTGGAAAGAATTTACTCGTTGTATTTTTGTATTGTCTATATATATATTGATTTCGCGGGATGTTCCTACTGCCATCACTTTCGTTTTCTCTTTGTTGAGGTTCATTCCGTGTTCTTGCAACACTTGATTCCATATTTCCAAATTTATCTGTAGATCTTCTTCCTTCCCTGCCATTACAACCACATCATCTGCGAAAGCACCCTCAGAGATCTGTACTCGTTGTAGGTTTCTGTAGCCAACGGTCAATTTCTTCACCTTCTTCGTACATTTTTGTATTATGTCATCCATAAAGATGGTAAATAAAAATGGGCTCAGTCCTCCTCCTTGTCTTACTCCCTCAACAGTTGTAAACGGTTCCGATCTCATATTTTTTGTGATGACATAGTTTATTGTATTCTTGTACGTGCTTTTTATTGCGTTAATCAGTTCTTTGTTTACTTTTTTATTTTGTAAGCTCTCCCATATTTTTGTTCTTTTTACCTTGTCAAAGGCCTTTTCTAAATCAATAAATGCAAAAAAATGCTTCATTTCCTTGTTGCAACATTTTGTCTATTTGTTGGACAGTGAATATATGATCTTGTATACTCCTGCCTTTGCGAAAACCACTCTGCGCTTCATTTAGCTGGCTGTCTATCTCTTTTCTTAATCTGTTGTCAAGGATCTTTTCATATACTTTCATTGGTGTACAAAGCAGTGAAATGCCTCTATAATTACTCTACTGTTTAGGGTCACCTTTCTTGTGTATTGGAAGTATGAGTGCCACCTCCCAGTCCCTTGGTACCGTTTCCTCGTGCCATGCTTTGTTACATATTTTTAGAAATAGCTGTCTTCCTTCTTCGCTCATATTTTTTATCATTTCTGGTGTAATTTTGTCATTAACCATTTAATCGCATCTTCTATTTCTTCTTGCTTTATCTCCTCGTCCCCATTTTCTTCTCCCATTACTCTTTCTGTTATTTCTTCTTCCATGATGTCGTCTCGACTTTGTAACAAATCTTGGAAGTATTGTTTCCATCTCTTTATAATTTCCGGCTCTTCTGTTAGTAATTCCCCTTTTGTATTTTTAATATATATATCTTCTTTCTCCTTTCCCTGCCTTAACTCTTTTAGGATCTTATAAAACAATTTCTGGTTTCCCTTGCTATCCTCTTCGAGTTTATGTCCATAGTCTTCCCAGCTTTTCTTCTTTGCTTCAACTATCATTACTTTGACACCTTTCCTCTGTTTCTTGCACTCTTCGTAATTTTCTTCATTTCTGTTGGCTAGGTATCTTTTCCATGCCGTTTTCTTCATTTGGACATGCTTCTTCATCTCTTTGTCCACCAAGCCGTTTGTGGCTTGTGAGTGGTTGTTCTGTATACGCCACACACCTGTTTCGCAGTGTCAGTCAGTGTTCTCTTAAATATATTCCAAAGTTGCTCAAGAGTTCTGTTTTCGTGTAATATAGGTGTTTCTTTCTTGTCTCATTTTCATATTTAGATGCAATTATTCTGTCCCTTTGTCTCTAAATACAAAAAGTTTATTATTAGTTCCATTTATCGAAGGAATATTTGCGAATAAAAACTTATTTTTTAGTTTTATTAGTTTAATACTATCAATATTGTTTGTTTCAGAAGAATTATCGGTAAATCCAGGCAAGTGATTGCTATCACCGAAGCGAACATACTTCCCGAAAAGGCTGAAGAGGTAAGCATATAAATAAAATAAATAATGTTTATTTGCATGACCTTCTCAAACATTAATGTGTTTAATTATGGGACATATCAGACTGTTGCCTGTCTGTCGAGTTTGACAAGTAGGAAACGTGTATTGGTCGATGATCACGTCATCTCCAAATACCATTTAAGTTTGATCACACCATTATAGTTTTTTAACAAAAGCTTTCATTGTCACTGAAATGTAGAGGGTACAAGAACGTAAGATTAGTTTGTTGGAATTTTAAGTAAATAAAAGTGTAAGCTCCCTCGTATTCTATTCCTTATTATACTCTTATACAACAATTGCATTGGCACAACTGTCATTGTTATTACATTCATTACGCCATGTTCACATTTAGCGAGTAATCACTTATGAACTTAATATTTCTTCATCTGATCCCCCAGCCCAGTAGCCGACCTATTTGTTCGCGTCAGTTTGAAAATTATACCATTTTTCCCATCTCTTTTCCCAACGCATCGTACACGATTGGTATTTTCTCGCTCGTTCGTGTATATAACGTACGCGTTCTTGTATGGAGGTCCTCTGTGCCCGATATGACGAAACGACACCCATGAGAACAAGTTCGAGCCCGTTTTTTTTCCACGTACGCTTCCCCGTGCCTCTGCCTGCCGGTTAGTAAGAGTTCACGATGGCCGAGTTGTCGGCGACGCGGTATGGGTCAAACACGCCCCACTTTTTAATTTTAATATAGAATGATGTCATGTAATCAGTGCGTAAAAAGCATGAGGAATATATCTCGCAGGAATCATCTAATTACTTTTTCAGTGATTTACTGGAGTCCGTGTTATTTTTTTTAGTCGGTAATGCAGGACGTTTACAGCACATATATGTATATAAAGTAGGATCATCGCACGCTGGAGGACCAGCGATATGTACGTCATGTAGGCCTTGTGCGATTTTTTTTAATTGCTTCCTTCTCTCCTGCCGCAGGATGTCAAAAAGAATGATAAAGATTTCAGGTTCATCTATGTGTAAGTGGCATATACAGTGCGTCCGCTTACTGAAAAATATTATCTTCTAAGGAAAATCTCTATTGAAGTTACAATGAGGCCAATACACACTTAGGTATATCTAATGTGCAAATCCTCATTCGTTACCAAATTAAAGCAATCGAATAATACTGGTATCAAATTACGGTATTCACTTCCGTTCTGGTGGCATCTCGAAATAGATCCGTTTGGTGGAGAAGTGCTTTTGATCGTAGCCTCACTAGTGGGGAGCAGTATTTAAGGTAACTTTGAAAAAAGCTTAGATAGTTTTCAGCTTAGCTGATCGAAGAGTACTTCATAAACCAAATGGTTGGTTTGGTTCTCATAAGAACAGAGGTTCTTGAATTTGTACTACGTACAACCCAGATCTTCTACTAAGCAGAACTGAAACAGCCTTCATGGCTGTTAGGTGAAGTCTTTGGAAGAGGTTAGCCATTAGGGCTTTCGCTATCTTTCTGTGATTTAAGTTTCCCCAATTTCGCCTCTCCCTATTTAGATTTCTTAAAACACTTTTTCTCGAGATACTCAGATGATTTGGGGGGGGGGGGGGCAATCGTTTTTAGGTAAAGGATTCGGCGGCTGAAGAGGAAGACTTTATTATGAAAGACATTTTCCTCATCCATTTTAAACGTCGCTGTTGGCACTGGTCCTATTTAGATTAAGCTAAATTGTTATACTTTTTGAGCTGATTGATGGGTCAGCCGAAATTTCGATATTAAGGAAAGTTTTTGTTTCTGATCCTATTAAGAACTTGTCAGCCCGATTAATTTTAGTCCTTTGGCCTGGGTATTTCGAAATTGCAAGATTATGTCATTCAAATATCTTGCACTACTTGGGTGAAGACTATTACGATCGTTATCTAACGAATTGTACTGCCCATTACTGTCATCAATTCTGCCCCATCTCGTTGTTTTGTAGCTGCTTACTAGCTCCTTGATTGAGTTGGTTTTGTTGACTTTTGTCACAAATAATTAATGCAATGCCTGGGTTTTCTCCTTTGCAGAGGGTTTCATTCGAAAAAAATTGTTTGGGTGGTGTTTTTATGACTTGATCAGTCATAACAACATAGTTTCGGGGGAAGGTTTTAGCTCTAAAATACTGATGTGCACAGTGTACACCCCTAACAATTTGCTGAAAGGTAATAATGGAGAAAAGATGTTTCGTAATTCCTTTCATCGCTAGGGTTTTTTCGCTTCTCTGGTAGCCAAAGAACCATTGAACCATTGAAAATTATCGACCCATAGCGTTAACGTCTTCTTTTTCCAAAATATTTGAATATTGTTATCTTACCAGGCTTGAGCACTTTTTAAATAAAAATAATATGTTGTCAGTTAACCAACATGGTTTTAGAAAACAGCACTCAACTATGACTGCTTTAACTAACTTTTACAAGAACATTATCACTGCAATCGAAAACGGTATCTATCCCGCGGCTTTCTTTTTAGATCTGAGCAAAGCTTTTGGTTGCGTGAATCATCATATCCTATTTGAAAAACTTGAGAACTATGGAATTAGAGGTGTCGCGGTGGGCTGGATTAAGTCGTTTCTTGAGAACAGAGAGCAATATGTTAATGTGCGTGTTTACAGTAATGGTGGTACTGTTTCTAACGTCACATCTCCGAAACTAATCAGTAACATAGGTGTTCCACAGGGCTCAATTATGGGTCCTGTGCTCTTTTTACTTTATATAAATGATCTCCCTCAAAATGTTCATAATGCTTTTATATCTCTTTATGCGGATGATGTTGTTTTGCTAACCGGCGATTGTAGTCATCAGGGACTACTTGATAAGGCTAATAGTGTGTTGGGTGATGTCAAGGAGTGGTTTACGACGAATGGGCTGGTGGCGAATGATGCTAAAAGTTCATACCTGAGATTTATCCTTATCAATTTCATCCTACCTTGGATTTTTTACTTAAATATTTATTTGAATAACGGGGAGTTGACTAGGAGCAGCAATGTCAAATTCCTGGGCGTTTGCTTTGACGAATGTTTAAATTGGAAGGTTCATTGTGCAAATCTGATATCCAAACTAGGTTCTTTATGTTATTTGTTTCGCAGCTTGCGCTCTGTGTTGGACTGCCGGCAGCTACTTTCCTTATATTATGCTTATGTTGGGAGTAGATTACGATATGGTATTAGGTTTTGGGGAATATCCCCCATGTCAGCAAATATTTTCGTGTGTCAGAAAAAAATTATTCGTGCGTTGTTGGGTCTGAAACCTACTGATTCCTGCAAACCTGCTTTTATTAAATACAATATTATGTCCTTTCTGTCTATGTTCATTTATGATCTGGCGGTGTTCATGCACAAAAACAAACATAACTGTCCAACAAATGGCAGTATGCATAGCTATAGTACCAGAAAAAGAGATAATTTAATTACCCCATCAGGAAGGTTAACTTTGTTTAGGCATTCACCTGATGTGCTTGGAGTTAAAATTTACAATAAGCTACCTTTGTGTTTTAGGGAGTTCGATCATGCACGCTTTAATCAGAGATTGCATCGTTTTCTCTTAAGTAAATGTTTCTATTCCCTAGAGAAATTTTTGAACTATGCTTTTGATTAATTTATTGGTATCATAAGTATTGTAGTGTATTTCCTTTGACTGTTTCTATATTTTGTAAAGTTCACAGAAAATAAACTTATTATTATTATTATTATTATTATTATTATTATTATTATTATTATTATTATTTCTGTTTTTTTGTGGTTTTCCAAAGAAAAACACCAATAGCTTTAGGTACAAACCTTCTCCCAAGAATGTCTTTCCTCTATTGTCCACATAAAGCGTTCCTTTGCACATGCAGTAAGTTAGACTTGGAATCAACAGCAGGCTCTTTCTTTCCAAAGTCCATCTGAATATTTTACTCCTCTTTGGTTGAGGAAAGAAGTTGATCTACGTTGTCCAGTGTAGCAGAGTTGGAAACCTATTCTACAGACAGATTTTATGCACAATTGAGAGATCTTGCTCTAACTTCAGTTGTTGCCAGAATAGCATTGATGTTTAAATTAAAAACACTACTTTCGACAAGGAGATAAAGACCATCTGTCATCCACAGTACAGCCTTGAATTCACTGCAGCAAAAATTTAATAAACCTGAGAAAGTTTTATTGTGGGATCTTCTTCGTTTGGCTGGCCTGTCAAGAAGTTTATGCCTCTCATGCGTAGTCGTAGTTTATACAAACTAAATAAACTGGTAACAACTACATTAACATTCTCACCATATTATACCTAATCACCCAAAATCACTGGAATTAACCAGTATTGTGACCAGCAATGATTATCTGATCAGAAAGATTAAAATACTCTTTCTTAGAAGTTGACTTTGTCACAGTTTGCAGTTTTGAAAATAGGCAGCTCCTCTATCCCTATAGAATGCCCCCTAACGACGTCTATCTGGCGGATAACCAATTCCAATTACAATAGAACTACCATCATTCTTTAATAACTTGGATGGATAGAAAAGATTCTTTTTCCGAGGCAAATATCATGTTGCCATAAATTTTCTTATTAACACGTCTTCCTGAAGCAAGTCTGCCACCATTTGAAATAGGTGTTGTATATTTAGCAAAATATAGTTGAACACGCTCTTTTGATCTTATTGCCACTCTGTAATTGGCTATATTTTCGTCCATTCTATCAAGATCTCCCGTAAACTTATTATATTTTAATACAACATTTGGTTGAGTGACTGCTAATTTTTTCTTTTCTTTTGACACTCATGTATTCGTTTGTCGTACAGGAAATATACTGTCACATAAACTAACTAAAAGCGCAATTCTGCTGTCATTCCAATTTGTCGCAGTACAGTTATTATTTGTATCTGTGCAATAACCATACTAACCATGCTCTTTTTTCTTCATATCGTCTTTAGGTATAATGAGGCATTTTTCTTTTCTATTAGATTTTATGGTGCCCATAAAGCATATGCCCTTTTTAATTAATGTGGCTCATTACAGCAGAGCCACCGATACCCAAATCAGATTTAGTACGTTTTTCCTTGATATGGTTCAAATTGTAAGAGGTAGCCTGACGGTTCACACATGCACCACATTTTCTATCCATACCTCCTTTCAAAAACTGTTTGGCACCATGTTTACCAAAATATGGAATCATGCTTTCATTTATGCTTGATTGTTCGGGGTAATAACCACACTGACGATACTTTTCATTTAGTTTCTGAAAATAACATCGTCCCTTTCCAAATTTTTCATTATCAGCAAGATTGATATTATCGGCACAATGTATGTATATGCCGTTTTATTTTTTTCAAATCCATTCCTTCTCATAATATTTACTACAGATGTGTATCATGATTCACTGTTCACTTCCCGCCACATTCGCCATCTAGTCTTAGCCACCTGTCATATTTTAAAATATTTTATAATCGAATCGTTAAATAATAATTGGAAACCGGCCACTATATCATCGGGAATTTGATAATTTGGAACAGAAAATGAAAATATTGGAAAAAAATGGTTTTAAGTCGGTGTCTTTCAAAAATGTTTACAAGTGAATCATTCGAAATATTGCCCATCGCTAGCGACAACTTTTTTCCATCTTTCTGGCAGAGCTCGAATACCGTCACGGTAGAAGTGTTCGTCTTTTGAGGCTATCCACGAGTCAAGCCATTTTGAGATGGCTTCATATGAGCGGCACTGCTGATTAGCCAGACCATATGCCATCGAACGGAACAAGAAATAATCGGACGGCGCAATATCTGGGGAATATGGTGGATGGGGTAGGACTTCTCATTTGAACGTTTCTAAGCAGGTTTTAACCAGTTTGTTGTGAGGCCGAGCGTTGTTATTCTGTAGAAGTCGTTCCTTTTTTTTTTTTGAATCATGTCCAACGTATGCCATCGCTGGGCACGGACCCTTATCGAGTAGTACCTACAATTCAGCGTCTTTGAAGGTTTTTGGCCTTTGACACGTGAACGGTCGTCAACATCAAAATCACCGTATTTGAACTGACGGAACTAATAACGTCATGTTGTTTCACTTAGAGAAGCAGCCCTGTATAAACTATTTGGAGTTCTCGATGCGCTTCAGCCGCCGTTTTCTTCAAATGAAAGAAGAAAAGCAACACGTCCCGCAAATGACGATATTTGGCACAAAATCGGACATTTTCACTCAGCCAAAAGTGTATGATGCAAAAACAAAATCAGTAATGTGTCAAAGCGGTTTGCTGACCATATGTCTAAGCTTGATTCATGACGTTTTGGTTAGGTCACAATCGGCCAGGACTTACTACTGGAGCCATCTCTTGAAAAACAGCGAATGGTTCTACCAACTAAAGGTATATTATATTGGTCATCGCTGTCACTACTCCCTCCAATACTAAATGTACACCCCTGATCACTCGATAGAACATCTGCTTTCCAAAAGACTCATCTTCCAATGATTTTACCAATCCTTCAATTGTATAAAATCTAGACTACCTACCGAAAAATTACCTATAGCCCTTCAATGCGCATTGTTCCAAAATTGGAACTTATTGATAAAATTGTTAAAATTGTAGTTCAATTGTATAATAATACCAAAACGATAGTTATTCGTAAATTATACATCTATTTAAATTAGATATCTGATATTTGAAGACAATTGTCCGAAAAGATGACTCTATTATCTATGGTGCAAGAACTAAACAGGGTGTAGGAGATGAAAAGAAGAAGTACTGCCAAAATAATTAAGTATGTGTTGGTCGTCAAAAAAAATGGCCCCCTTTTTGGAGCATAAGATAAGTCTAATTGTTCGAAAAAGTTAGAGACACTGATGAAAGGCTTGTATTTATTACATTACAATGTACACTCATGGAAAGTAAA
>SMLS01067613.1:0-10169 GCA_004785975.1 Popillia japonica
GATTGGCTAAATACCTCATCTTATTATAAATTTGATAACTCACGATGAGTAGGATGCTTTCTTGAGTAGAAAAATTTATTCGTTCGAATTAATGTCTATTGTTACAAATCACGGGCTTTCTTTTTTTATGCAACTTATCTTTATCAATTCACATCAAATTAACAACAAAACCGATTCCGGAGTAAAGATTAGGTACGGGTACCAGAAGGTCACGGTAATTCAACGTGATAACCATCACCAGTCACCTCAATACACCCTAACGTCTGTCAAACTGAAAATTGTAAGAACTGATGCACTTTTATTAGAATAAGTATTTGTCGATATCTTAAAATATCCGATACTTCATCCTTGATGTAACTTTGTTAGATATCTGACAACAATTAGTTATGATAATATCGCTGTAATATGTAAATTGCATGCATAATTTACTACGTAATCTCCTTAGTATGTTCTGTCGTTTAATTGCTCACTACTCGCCTATATTTTTGTAAACAACGAAGGACAATTTAAGAAGAATAACAGAAAAGAACACCTATGCATTTATAATAGATTGCACATTAAGAATCGTTTTTGCAGCTACAAAGTCATTGTACTTACTCTGAAAAAGTTTAGACAGAAGTAACAACACGATAATTCGGATTACAAAAATTATCTCAATGCGGATAATGCACACAATTTCCTTCTCTGCGACCAATCTGCATCACTAGAGACTGTGGAATACAATTCCATAGTCATTATTTTACAGTCCCTAGTGAAGTAATTTATTTAGCGCTACGTCCTGAGGGAACAAATCTCTTGAATTTGGATTTATAAATATTGTACTGACGTAGATAGATCTAAATTAATTTTAATTTTTGTCCCAGAATTACACAAATGTATGTGAAAATACAGATTTCGAGATATAACTGTTTATAGGAAATGCTACGAGTATTGGTATTTGTTGATGTGATCTCCTCCAACATCAACACACTTTTTTAAACGGTGCTCCAGTCTCTCCAAGCCGTAGAAAAGTAGGATGCTTCGAGATCTGACAATGTGGGAAAATGTCGCTGGCGCCTAGGTCCAATGAATATGAAGAATGAGAGACTAGTTTGTAGCGCAACTTATTCAATTAGAACGCGGCCATTTCTCCTTTAATAATGCATAAAGTCGGGCTAATAAATCTTTCCCTTCTGCAGATAGGCGATGAGGATCACACCTTGATAATCCCGGAAATGGACGCCATGATCTCTCTGATCAATGGAATGGTCTTTGCTTTCTTGGGAACCGATTCATCGATTGTTTGTTGGTCTCCAAGGTGTAGTGATGGATTCAAGTCTCATGCACGGTTACGAAACGCATGAAAAAATCCCTTGGATTACGTTAAATCCTGGCCAGACACTCTTCCGAAACGGTCACCCGATTTGGTTTTTGATCCGGTGTGAACTCGCTCACCCAGAAGCTGACAGTCAAAAATGATGGAGTAAATTTGCCATGAACCTCTTATCAAAATATTTTGAATTTTTGTAGCCGTTTTTCTGGCCGTCCACTGCAAGAAATTATTATTTACATTTTTTGCGAAACCACCGGACATACTACATAAAACACTTAGACAGCTACTGCTTCGTGCGTCATCTCTTGCCGATTCCGGAAACAGTTCAGGTCGCTCTCGTGTTCGACAACTATAGCTGATAATCGAAATTTATTTAGTATTCTAATCATAAAATCCGTATCAATTCCGTTCAAAACGACTGCATATTCTTTTAGCATCAAGCAGAATGTATGATTTTTTTTCGGGCTAGTATTTATACAATAAAACTTCTCTCGCTATTTTTTCTACATTATTATATCCTTGCTATAAGCATAAATCGTGGTTCATTATGTGAATGTATAGTTACTACTAAAATTCTGTCATATACATCCATTATTCAGGTGATGTAAACATCTAATGTACAAAACTAGCTGAAGTTATGCCCAAACAAGCTATAATACCTTCAGAACGCATTTTCACCGAAACTCATTAAGTACATAAACGATGACAGCATAAACATAGAAGCCATCTGTTGCAGACCTGTTGAACTTATACTTCCTGATATGTAACGAAACTTTGATGGATGTTTACATTATATGTGTAGAGAACATATACAATTCTGTGTGTAGGAAGTATGATGCCATTAAAAGCTAAGTAAATCTGTTGAGAGTAGTAAGTAATTTCAAAGTGATTTTGTTTCACTTCTGCTTTAATATTGCACCATCTACTGCTACGTTTTATTGCGCAAAGTCAAACAAAAGCAACATGTGTTACAGTAAAATATCCATTTTTACCCCATTCTTGTTCTCTAACAAATTTACAGCAATATTATTTGGATTATATTGCAGTCATTACATTTACATTTTACACCATGCTTTGTTGTTTTCTCTTCCTTCACCGGTAATGACATATTTTAATACATATTCACGTTTTAGAGCTAATAGTAGGGATTTAATGAAAATATTTTTAGCATATGATAAAAATTTTTAGAGATAGGACTTAATATTGTGTTATTTTAGAATTGGCTAGAAACTACTAATAAACCTGCCTCATTTCTAGGTATATTATTTGTAGGAAGACAATTTATGGTTAAGCATGCCTTGTATATATCAGAATATACGAGAAAAATCTGTGTATATGTATTAATAAAAGGAATACAAAGCCGCCAAACATAACACATAACTGTGTCACCGACTGTACATTATACGCTAGATGTGGCCTCCCAAAATACTGAAACACATCATCAGATAAATGTAAACATACACATAAATCATGCAGCTCCTTTTTTCCTTTTTGTATTTGACATTTTTAAGCGAAGCAAAGTGTGCCAGTGTATGTGCGATGATACATATGTATCAATCCGGCACGATCCCCTTTCCTCAGATTCGTGAGGTTCCGTTATCAGCTTAACTTATCGCGGAGCTGTGTAGGCCGCCTGGTGTTGGCACCGAAAGCCATAAGCCGACTTCCAGAAAATTCACGCTCTCGGATCCGTGGCGTTGATGCGATGCCGTTTCCATTCCTCCTCAGCGCACATGCATAAAAAATTTGAGATAGTTTCAATAAATCGCGTGCGGTGTCTACGTAAATTTTTAAATGTACTTACATATGTTACTTTCCCGCAGCAAATCTGACGTTAGTATTTTTTGCCCTTCGTATATTGAATACATTTTATAGATGCTGAACGAAATGAATAGGTACAATGTACGCACGAAATATGTCTGCAAACTCTCTACAAGCTGAAGGAGTTGATATTTATATACACAGTCAGTCTCTCAAACTCGAGGGTAACATTAAAGGAGACACTTACACTTTAATGTTTTTTTTTATTTTCTTCTATTACATATTGGGAAACGTTACAGCGAATATTTCTAATTATTGTGTTTTTTAATTTGATATAGATGTTGGAGAATATTTCACTTAACTTCAATAACCTAATTATAACCTGTCATTTCCATCTAGACCCAGTTCAATTCAACTTTTAAAATTAGTTAGGAGTTACGACAAAGTCTGGTATTAAGCAAGGAAGTCGAAAGAGAATAAAACAAAACTAAGCTTTACAAACTACTATTGGTACAGGCAGCTACGGAGAACGGAGTGGTTAGCTCAGTAGAAACATTGAGAAAGTGTGCGAATAGAACTTGTCCAAGAATTGCTGTTTAAATTGTTAAATAGTTATACACTGATGACTGTGTGAGATTATACATAAAATTAAGACCTTCCTACATACGATAGCAAAGACAGTTTTATAACACAGAAACTGAAAATTGGCAACGCAATCTTAATCTGAATCATTTGGAATCCCGACTATTTCTCATGCACTGAAGAATAATTCTGTGTTAGAATAACGACTTGTCGTCAACAGTAACATTTAAATTACAATATTAATAGTTTGCAAATTGAAAAAGCAATTTAATTGAAAATTATGATTAGAATTTAATAAACCCAGAAATGAAGTTGACAATAAAGCAACAGAAATACCACAACAGAACCTATTGAGAAGCAATCTCGTAGGAATACGTTCCTTCACATTTAACTTTAAATAACCCGGTAGCTGGTTACGTTTGTCGTTGAATATGTAGGTTACACAAAGTGTTTACAAAAAGAACACACTTTATTGGGAGATAATGGAGATAAACAGAAGAAAATCGTTAATTTGGCGTCTTTTAGGCAATATCGAACTTGTTTTCTCTGAACCCTTCGACAATCTGGAGCACACTATATTTCTTTAAAAGTTTGGTTTGCTAAATTTTGTCCGTTCACATTAGACAGTTAGAGAATTGTTTCTGTTGTATGAATTAACTGACTCCTTTTTAATGATTCTACTATTTTTTAACGCCATCATGTCCGCTAGTTGTAAGAACTTGTGATTGCTGATTATGTAAAGATACTTGGAGGTATAACATGTGTTGAGAATTGCTTATTTCTATAAGCTAACTTGTCCAGCATTCAAAAAGGAAGTATGTATTGCAAACAAGCTAGAGTTGAACGTCTTCAAGTGCAATATCGTGACTATTACACGAAAATCATCTTTTGTTATCCATTATTACTGCATATGGAACAACTTTAACGAAACTTTAAAGACGTAACTGCACCAAGGATCAGGGTATACTTTTGAAAGGTGTTCTTCATTTTGCGAACGTATTTGTAATGCCAAAACAGAGTCCAGTAAGATGCTGGAGTTTGTCCTACGGTCATCTGCACTCTAAACTTGAATATGGTAGTATAATTTGGAATCTTATATGGAAATATGTACAGCATACATATTTCGTAATTGGAAGATGTTTAGCGTACAATGAATCCATTATAAAACGGCCACCCTCGATCCCAAACACAGCGCTTTAGGTGGTCACATTAGACAATATCTTTCAAATGCATATACAGTACATCTTATTACATAAAAGGCTAATAATTATAGAAAACGCAACAAAACAATTCAGTTCAAACGTTTTAACGTGCGTGATCTGATTCACTGAGCATCGAGTGATATCACTAACATGGTGCATACTCTAACATATTCGTTTTGCATATTTCATGTTATATTATATGTATGCACATATGCGGTCGTTTTAAACTAGTCAAGGTCGCATTAGAAATGGGTCGTTTTAAAAGAGTTGCATACATATCTATATGATGCGGTCGTTTAAAGTGGTCGCGGTTGCGTTCGAAAGGAGTGGTTTTAGAAAGGTATTGCAAACATTATGCATACGATACTAAAAATCACTCCAACAAACTACGATCGTTTGGTCAGAGGATCGTCTGAAACAGTAGTCACTTTGTACAGGTTTCACTGTACTTGGTATACATATTGAATAGGGTCTATCTTACAGTCCTCTTACTTTACCAGATCTGTGTCAATCTTACGTGTAAAATCTATAATAGTACTGTATGGATCGCGATATTCTCTTCTGAAATGAAATAGACGTGCATAATGCATATTTATCTAATTGTGTTTGTGAGATATTGCTAAATCTGGTTTTTAAATTGCTAGTTTTAAGTTTAATAACGTACGCTACTGTCTGTTCCTTAGTTGTGTTTGTAATTTGTTTTTAATGTGGCTTATGATGCTGGGCAATAAATTATTATTATTATTAAAAACGTACCTTCAATGCTTAATTTTTTTCGTGATGTGAAACATTAAAATTCATTATTAACACGTTAGTTACACCAGGTTCACCTAAATCCAAACCTTTCATGTATGGAACGGATTGTATGGTAAACTACATTTAGATATTTCAGACAAAAACTTGAATAAATTTGTTAGATATCCAGCAAGATATCCAAATATCGAACTTGTTTCTTTGGGAATATACATATGTAGGTAGAAAGCCTCCTAGCCTGTAGTAAAACGTCATATGATACCAAAATGTTAAACATCTAATTGAGCGTAATAAATTAAAACATGTATTAATGTTCTGAAACTACAATGTTGCCAGTTTATTGCTGTCGAACTAAATATACGTACTTCCTACTAATTGCACAAACATCAATAAGTTTAACATTGCAATAAAAATACTCAATTCCTGTTATTTAGTTTCAGTTTAAACATACGCTTTGAGCATATAATAATCTTAATGGAAATATTCTCGTATGTCTTGTTTGTATTCTTGAAATGAATAATGCTTATTCAAATTGAAATTATGCTTTCAAACAAATTAATTATGTTATGAGAATACAATTTTTATTAGTGACTCGTTTACAGTGGCCTGTTGAGCAATATTGTGACGAGTGATGATCAATGATTACATTAGAATTATTTATTTTCGAATTGATCTAAAAGTTTTTCGATTGTCCGTTAATGTGATTTGTACACAATTGACCTAAACAGGGAAAAGCACCAATTAAAAAAATAGTGATGGTTAATAAAAGTACGTCTATAAAGCGTAATTAATACTTAGAAATTACATCCACTAACAATAAGTAACAAAACAGTACAATGCTTGTAGAATTTATTTTGATGTATGAAAATTTAGAAGATAATCTTGAAACTAGAATGTTATAACCTAGTTTTCTTTGCTTGTGTTTCATATCTGCTGGAATCTTCTTCGATAATCGTGTTCTTAATAATCCAAAGAGAATCCTTCTTATGTGGTGAGTTTGTATCACTTCAATTGCATCTTTTTTTAATTCCTATACAGCGATTACTGCCAGTCATCGAACAATGAAGCGCCAGTTTGTTTCTTAGTACAGTCGTACAAAAGTGTTTTGTATCAGTTACGCCTCAAAATAATGTATTCCACTCCATTGTTTTATTGTTAATTTTTTGCATTTTCTCATCTCTTATTGATTTCTCGCCAAACTATAAATAAAGAAGCTGTTAGTTGTCGTGAAAGACATCATAAGGTTTTTGTTTATTCTTTGAGATTAATTTAGATAAAAATGAATAAGAAAACGTTTATTGGTATTTAATTTTGAGTTGCTGAGTCACCTGTTCAAACAAATGATATAACAGTTTGAAAACTTTTGATTTGCAACACCGGCCAAACAAAATTCCATTTGTAGAGGCACGTCCATTTGGTAAAAATAACCTTATATCTCAGTAATATAATACATCATGTCAACATGATATCAACAAGCATGAAGAAGATATAAAAATATAGACAATATAGAGCGAGTAAATTTGCTTTTTAGTATGCATGCATCATAAACCAATCAAAACACACCCATAAGCGTGCATAATCGGGCTTTTATCGCACGCCGTGCGTATAAAAGTTGCTTGGTAACAGCCAATCCCAAGCGTTTAATAGTACAGTGAAATGTCGGGAAATGTCAAATGTCACTCGATAATATGTATTGGAATTATTGATTATTGATTTGAATTATTATTTGGACTTTGCAGGTATTAAACTTAATTCAGCTTCAGCAGCTAGTTTTTGAATTTCTGTCGATATTATTAATACAACAATGAGGTTTAATAATTAAGTGAAGTGTCAAATGACATAATATAGAAACACATATCACTCGATAAAATGTATTGAAGTTATTGATTTGATTTCTTCTAGTTAAAATTATTGTTGCATTTATACTAAAAAATATCGTATGACACAGTGCATAATAATTAGCTTTTAACGCACTCGTAACGTTAAAGCCATAATATACTATTGTCGTTCGAGTAACTAATTTTTTAGGAATCCAATTTCTCAGAAACCTTCTCCTGAAAAAAAAAAAGAAATCGAAACGGCTGTGTTTCAAATTATAGCCAAATCCAGCGAGTTCGTGCATTACAACCCCTCTAAAAGGTAATTTCCACTGATATGAACCGTTCATTGACTTTTATCACGCAGCTTATGATATTGTTGCAATCTAAATAGATAAGCTGCCATCCTTCGCTGGGTCCTGTGGGTAGCATATCGGTTATAATTTTCAGTCATGAAGAGATTTTACCTATCTTGAGGATCATGAGTTTCGTGAAGTGTTATCTAACCTTATCGAGTGTCTTACCCTGGAAAAAAGAGGAAATGCGATATGTTTCGGTTTTTATAGTTTTTTTTTTTGTAGATTGTGGAAATGACAAATTTTATAACTTTATTTTGTAACTGCTGTTACACGCTACAGTAATTTTTTTAAGTGCGCTTCTAAGGTGTTGAACTTTCACAATTTGAATCGACCAGTGGGGGTGGTGGGACTGGTTGTACTTAATTGTGTTGGTCTGTAACAAATACAATGCTTAATACCGGAACCTACGTGACCTCTTTTAAATATGCAACATAATCTAAATAAATGTTGATGTGAAAGTGGTTTCCGTTGTTAACTAAACAAATATTCACTCTGCGTTTAAAATTTTCAACTTTCTGGTTAGACAGCTTAGGGATATTTATTTGTTTTACCAACATCTTATTTACGGCATCTTACGTCAGAGATCACGGGGGTTTCCATTCCCCCCGAAAAGTCTGTACTGTGTTATGTATTTGTAAAGTGTGAGGTTTCAAGTAGCCAACCAAATTGCATCTGCACGCATTTGACTCTACATGAGAAAACTTGTTTGTTTCAAACACGTAATTTCAATAACCCACGAGAAAATAAGAATAATATATAATAATAAATGTAATAATTTTGACAACAATGTACAAAGAACATTCTAATTCTGATGCTACAAACACAATTGCCACCTTTTGATAATGTTTGAACTTAAATTCGTATTAATAAAAATTAAATTGAATCATTTAAAATATTCCTATTTGTCTGAGAGTGGATGCTCAGATCTAGAAGGAGAATTGACCAAAATAAAATAAAGTATGGCAAAAGTTGAAAAATTACGCAGAAAACCTGAGGGCAATCGAATAAAAATAGGAGAGCGAATACAGTGATTTGTAGCGAAACGTTCTGCACCCGCAGCCCTCACGCAAAGATTCAATAAATTCGGAAATCCAAAAATTCACTCGACCGCTAAACCGGTGTATTATCGAGAATTCTAGACATTCGTTTCAGAAAATATCGGGCAACCGGCAACCCGATGCTGCCCCGGTTCGGGTTGATTTATTGAATTTTTCAGTGGCAGTCTGTCGAAGAACGCACGTCACCGCATCGCGACAACGTCTATGGTTCGCTCGGTAATTTCACCGTCGTCTGGCTGAAATCGGTCGTCTGTACCTATTCGGAAACAGGGAGGAAAAAAATAGGAAGGACTACGCTCGGTTAAACATCCGTAACGTTTTCGCTAGCCGTGACGAAGACAAAAGATCGTTCTGTACGCTGAAACGATGGCATCAGCGTGGCCGATGTTTAATGACGACTATACTGAAAGGAACAAGTACAAAAGACATTACGTGCGCGGCACCAGTTTTTAATTCCGATCTTTTTCTCTCTCCGTAAACAAAAACAGCAAATCAAGAACGGTGTTGCATTCTCTACGACTTGAACATACTGAACACGATTAGTTTTGGATTTTTTGTCGATTAATTGTACATACGTACATATCTATTCTAGATTATTGCTGTGTTTGGAACGAAATGTGGTACTGAAAATTGTGTTTAATTATGAGGAAATAAAAAAAACAATTATAGAATTTATACAAGTTGAGAAAGAACTACTTACTGTTCCACCTACTTTTTTTTTGCTTTCTGGGCGTTCTACCCAGCTATATTTTACTGCGACATAATTAATTAGGCGAATATAGTAGGATTCACGGATTTTGTCCGTTACGTCATTAATAGTGTAGTTCACTAAATATATACGTATAGAGCATTCCAACCTTAGTATTCAGTACGTGTCTTATGGAAATCGATGACATTGGTGCCACGACTAATTTAGGTTGGCAGCGATTATATGAATGACAAGATATTTGAATTACTTTTTGGTTGGTGAGTACGACGTTTGAAGTGAGGTTAGTTACGTATTGATCGCGGTGTAATTTAGTTTATCAATTAGAAAGTTGCATAGGTATTTATTTTTGCGATAGAAAAGTGTTTTATGGAATATCAAGAGAGAAGAATGTGTAATTTGTAAAAACTACGGTAAAATATTTTGTTTTCTTTGAATAATATCCTTTTAAAATCTTGTAAAATTCAAAATTTATCACGTGCTATTAAACACGCCAGCGATTGGTGTGACGTTACATGTCCGTAAACAAAGCGGTCAAACCATATCATTAGTATGCATATTAATGCTTTTTGCTCTTTACTTTTGCGAGCCGTAATGTTGTATATGATATTGGGTGTTC
>SMLS01067614.1:0-26647 GCA_004785975.1 Popillia japonica
GTCGGCCTTTGCACATATTATCGTCGGTTTGTCCCGGGATTTGCAAAAATCGCTAAACCATTAACAAAACTGACAGAAGATGGCAGAAGTTTTGTTTGGGACACGTACTGTGAGGATGCCTTTGAGCAACTGAAGCAAACATTGATGTGCGCTCCGGTTTTGAGCTATCCGCGCCTTGATGGGAAATTCATCTTAGACACAGATGCTAGCAATGTAGGCATCGGAGGAGTCCTTTCCCAACTGCAGGACGGTGAAGAGAAAGTGATTGCCTACTTTAGCAAGGTGCTATCAAAGCCGGAACGTAACTACTGCGTAACAAGGAGAGAACTACTGGCAGTAGTAAAATCCATCGAGCATTTTCACAAATACGTGTATGGAAGGAAGTTTTTGCTAAGAACCGATCACGCAGCATTAACTTGGCTGTCGAGCTTTAAGAACCCCGAAGGACAAGTAGCAAGATGGATCGAACGATTGCAAGAGTACGATTTTGATTCAGAACATCGACCAGGAACCAGCCATCGTAATGCAGACGCGTTATCCAGAAGACCCTGGCCCAAAGATTGTGCACACTGTACTCGCACAGAAGGTAAAGAGGTGGCTTCTTGCAACAGAGTCTGCGTGGTGGATGACCAATGGAGCGAGGACCAAATCCGAAATGGCCAAGAGTCAGATCCAGATTTGAGCGTGTTACTGGACTGGAAGAGAACGGGAACCAGGCCAACTTAGGAAGCAGTAGCCCCACTACCACTATCTCAGGCTGTGAAATCATATTGGGCACAGTGGGACTCCATAGTGGTGGAAAATGGCCTACTGAAAAGAACGCTGGAAAACAATGATGGAGCGAACAGAAAATTACAAGTGATTGTCCCGAAGGAAAGAATTTGTGAAATATTAGAACTATTACATGATGGTACGTCGGGAGGGCACTTGGGAATCCGGAAGACTTTGGAAAAGGTCAGAGAGCGCTTCTATTGGATAAATTGCAAAGAAGCTGTCAAAGATTGGTGTAGGAAGTGCGTAACCTGTGCCACCGCCAACGGACCTCATAAGCGAAGAATAGCCCCGATGAAGCAATATAACGTGGGTACTCCATTCGAAAGGATTGCAATCGACATCGCTGGTCCATTTCCTACGACAGATAGTGGAAATAAATTTATTTTAGTAGCAATGGATTATTTCAGTAAATGGGTGGAAGCCTACGCATTACCCAACCAGGAAGCTACTACGGTGGCAGAAGTGCTGGTCAAAGAACTAGTCTGCCGTTTTGGTGTGCCCCTCGAATTACATTCCGATCAAGGATGCAATTTCGAGTCAGCAGTTTTCCAAGATGTGTGCAAAATATTGGGAATCCATAAAACCAGAACCACTGCTTTGCACCCACAGTCTGATGGCATGGTGGAACGCATGAATCGAACAGTGATAAAATATTTGTCGAAAACTGTCGCCGACCACCAACGTGATTGGGATCAACAACTCCCTCTATTTCTTCTGGCATATAGAGCATCGGTTCATGAAACGACAAGTGAAAGCCCGGCCAACGTAATTTTTGGTAGAGAGCTACGACTACCATGCGACTTGAAGTTTGGTTTCAAGCCCGATGAAGAAGTAGTTGGAGAAGACTACGTGTCCAGCCTCAGGAAGCGAATGGATGAGATCCACAGCACCGTAAGAACTAACATCCATGAGGCAAGTGACCGAATGAAGGAGCGTTATGACATCAGAGCGGACGAAAACTCATACCAACGAGGAGATCTTGTGTGGTTGTATAACCCTAAGCGCCGTCGTGGATATTCCCCTAAACTGCAGCGATCATGGGAAGGACCCTACGAGGTAGTCAAGAGGATTAACGATGTAATTTATCGCATCAGACGGAAGCCGAACGGTAAACCAAGAGTGGTTCACTTCAACCGACTGGCCCCATTCCTCGGAAACAACCATGAGGAAAACAACGAACAGAATGTCCGGGTTTGTAACGTTCCAAGTGCCGAGGTTACTTACGACGAATTCATGGCCAACTACGGACAAGGACGCAAGGTTCGTCATGCTGTCACGACCGAAATCCAGCAAGACCTATTTCTGGCCCCCGGAAACCACGCCTTGGCACACTGCGTTGCCAAAGACCTTAAGATGCAGAAAGGAATTGCCAACGTTTTCCGGCAAAAGTTTGGCGGGACCGAGAGTCTGAAGAAACAGCGACCACAAATTGGAAAAGTCCTATACCAAACTGTTCAAAACCGGCCCTTATTTTATTTGGTGACCAAAGAGTCAAGTTCTGGAAAACCATCTTACCGCACGATGTGGAACGCTCTGGAAAGTCTTAGGGAATACCTGCTAGAAGAAGGCCTCAACAGACTGAGCATACCAAAGCTAGGATGCGGATTGGATGGATTGGATTGGCGAATCGTCAGAAGTATGATCGAAGAATTGTTTCGACATACTGGAATTGAAATCGTGGTTTGCTGTTACAACCCCCGAAGAACAGGAATGACGAGAAAGACCGTGCCCTGCTATTTCTTTGGGAAATCGGAATGCAGAAAGGGACCAGAGTGCCGTTATCTCCATGAAGCCGGTGAGCGGCGCTGTTCCGGGACGGAACAGTCCTAAGGAGGGGGCAGTGTTACGAATGGCGCCATCTAGCGACAAAGCCGTTTAAAATGGATTATGCAGTACACTGTAATTATGATATATGGATGGTTCGCGTGTTTTTCTGGAGACATTCTAGAGAGGGCGTTCTAGAACAGTCTAGTTTAGTGTAGAGAATTCTAGAAGCTATATTTTATGTATATAAGGGTGACAATCTCGTATGCGGGACAGTCTTGAACTAGCGTGTAATTAGAACGGACGCTGTGAATATAAATACGAAACGTGCATATAAATTTGTGTTAGTTGAAATAAATAGTTTAATTATTAGTGTTCTACGTTACCAAGTAATTCTTAAGTGTTAAATTAGTTTAAATAAATACTTCTGTGAAAATATTATCGCCTGAAGATTATTTAAAAACCCTAAAAACGTAACAGTATGTTAACATTTTGGTATCTCTTCTGAGAGTATTGGGGATTAACTGTGATTAACTACACTACATACACTCCTAATGTTCACGGTACTGCAGTCATCTATAAACGAGGCATCGGCGATTTGTGATATACTTGTTGGGTTGTCACGTTTGACATTAAAGTGTATGAAGTGGTGAAATAGTTGGTTTTATTTAATAAAACGTGTAACACGTTTAGGTACATGTATAAAAAAAACATATCTCAAAAACCTGATGTGATAGCCAATTTTTGAAAATATTTCCAAAATTACAATGAAAAAGTCAATAACTTACACCTATCAGAGTGTAAGAAAAAAAAACTATTGACCTGTGTTATTATAATCGTACAGACCATGTACAGACAAATTTTTGCAAATAAAGTTGCCTACACAAAAATCTAATAATCACAAATTGTAAAATGAAAAAGGTAATTTTGTTCGCATGTCCAAAAAGAAATGAATCACCCGTTCTGGGGCGAGCAGGAAGAGATTTATCCATTGCCGACGATTAGTCTGGGCGACTGTATAACGATAATCCTTAGGCAGGTAACAAAATAACTACCCAAGTAATGAAGTATACGTCATGCACGTATAAAATTGTTCGATTTTCTGTATTGTCTTTCGTGTTAATAATATAGTATGGTGTTATTTATAGTTTTATTTTCAATCTTTAGGAAACTATATTTTTAATTTAATGATTATACTTTCAAATTTCGGATCAGAAATATGAATATTTATGTTTGAGGAGATCTGTTTAAAATTTTAATTGAATAGTGAATGTATTTTTATTATAAAGTTATGAAAAATAAATATATTAATAATACAAACGTATTATTTTCTGTCTGGCTGGAAATTACTTCAACGACTATAATGAAGGACAGAACTTCTAAAGAAAATGAAGGAGAATAAAAGAATAAAAAATCTCTATTAGATAAAAAAACAGAAAAAAGAAACTATTAAATATATTCTCAAAAAATATATATTTCAGAAACAAAAATTAAATATTACAAAATCAAAAATTAACTATACAAATAAGGTATAGTTAAATAACAAACACCGTGTATCGACGAACGATCTTGTTTATTAAAAGAAAATAAAATAACTATCGTACCCCACACAAGAAAACAACATAATAATAATTTCGATCCACCCTCTCGCTGTCGAGAATAGGTGTATTCTTTTGTACTGAACGAAGTGAATATATTCACTTTGACGATGTTCTTTCGAAGTCGTTCAGTTCCCCCACCTCTCCCTAAATAACTGATTGCATTCACTTTATGTGATTTTACAATTTCGTTAGATCACAACAATCACATTTATATTTGCATTTTGCCGCCTATAATCCTAACCTCAAACAACAAGAGAAACTAAATTAAAAATATGTCGAAAGAAGTACAAGTTGCGTATTTATACGATCCCGAAGACGACAAGAGTTATTCTATTTTATTTCCAGTGAATTTTATCAAATTTTACGACATAGTTTTGATTTTGAAAAAGTTAAGATTTTAAAAAAGGAAAATAGAAGAGATTAATATATGAAGTGATATACATACATTAAAAAAGAAAATAACGCGGTCAATTTTAGAACAGATATTGAAAATTTAAGTATATTATTTATAATAATTTAATCACCTAATCACGCCTGAACTTTATCAAATTAAGCTCTTGACTAGGTTTTTTGCCATGTTTTTCCGTAGTTCCTACTTGAACAGAATTTTTAGAGCATGACAAAAAATATAGTGATATAAGGATTTTTATGATTATAAAGCTACATTTAAAAAATATCTTAATTTGTCCACGATATTGTAAACATACAATAAATAAAAATTTTGTCCATATAAACATAACCTTCACTTATAGTCGGCAATTTTTTTATATTTGCACAAAGGCGGTAGAATGCAAGTGATTTTTTCGATCTACATTTGATCAGTATAAGTGATTTGAATATAACAATCACTTTCAATAGATTCATATTGGATATACTCACTTCGTTCAGTACGAAATAGTACGAAAGAATACACCTAATGTCTCCCTCTTCGTCCCTCTCCAGGTTTCGATTTGCCACGAGAAATACCTACTACTGCCTACTACTCTGTTTAAATATAACCCGAATTATCTAATAGAAACGAAATAATACCTATACTGCAATGAAATAATCTCTTTCTTCTATTTCCGTTCCATATTTAAATGTTGTCGCTTATCTGTAAGTATAGCCGCCTTAGGGTTTGTTTACAATACGTACTGTTGACCAATTTATTGTTGTATATTCTTTTCGTTCAAAGTTGATACGGGGACAAACTTTTATGGCTTTTCGATTCAATACATTTTGGACAGATAGTACATATGAATAATTCATCATACTGTATATAGATGGCACTTTATGTTCAAAATAATAAACAATTTTAATTTCTTACTGTTTATTATCGTTAATCAAACAGAAATTATACCTATTGCGTAATTATAATGGCATTCTAAATTGTGAAATGAAGGAATTATAAAATTATAGCAGTCACAGTAATCTAAAACTGCTAAATGTGCATATTACTGTGTAATTAGTTGCCTATTTAATGTTTGCATTTTTTGTAAGTTTGTTATATTTTGTTTTGTCTTTCGTGTAACAAGTAGTATCTACATATAACCTATAAGTAATATCGTAATATGTAACTTTTATTCTTTTAATTAATTTAACTAAATTTTATATTATAACAATATATTAGTTATTGTAAATAAAAATTCTAAATTATAAAATGAATTTTATTGAAATTTGTACTGTGTACAACAATTACTTATTTAATGGAAATTTTGTATTTGAAAATCTTTTCAATAATTATTATTCCAATTACATTATTATTATTTACAATAGATCAAATTATTGCATTCAGAATAAAGGTTAAGTACATACAACCTTCTGTCGTTAACAAATGAGAAGTAGGCTTATAAATTGTCTGCTATTGTTAATAATAGTACTGATCTAATTTAATAAGTTTCAATTTGAAATTGAAGTTTATTAATCTTATTGCTTCTTTCTCTTCTTTTAATGTGCTTTAAAACAATAATGTGAACATCACAGTCATATAACCTTACCAGCTTCTGAAGGGGGTGTAACTCAGTGGTAGAGTGTCTGCTTCGCATGCTGAAAGTCCTGGGTTCAAATCCCAGCTCCTCCAACCGTGTTTTTGTTTTAACTACGTATTTATTATAAATTATCTAGTTTGTTGCAATATGAATTAAGTAAACTCGAAGAAAAATATCCACAAGTAAATATTTGTCGGTATTTGCTTTTAACACGAGTACATACATACCTACTTGAATTAAAAATGCTGTTCCATTATAAAAATAACTTATTCATAAGCAATAACACTTTTACATTTCAAAATACAATAGAAAGTTTGCACTACTTATAAGTCATAATTTTAAACATATTTGATAATATTTTTTCGAGTTAAGATGAATTGCATAAAATCTATTTACAACATCGATATACTTAAATTCTCTAGGTATTGACATTTCAGCCTCTTTACATAATTTATTTACGTAAACTACTCGAAATTCGTTATAAATGCGAAGTTTTCCCAAAATTTGCACAATATCTCCCCTTTGCAACCATTTAATAGACGTAACACATTGATATTCCACGGATGATTTTGCATCAAATTCGTGAATAATTGGCGAATTGTCAATTTTGGCGTTTCCTACACTATCTTCGAATTTTTCATGATCTAAACGGCATTCAAGTCTGCCGGTACCATCTTCCACAAATACTGTTAGAGATGTAGGGTTAATGCCAACAATTGTACCTCTACAAATTAAAAAGCCAAAGATAGCATGATCACATTCGTATAGACAATCGCAAGTTAATGTTAAAGATGAATGTGTGATTTTCCAATGCCGCGCGTTCAAAATATCTTTGATGAATAAAATTGGTATTTTCGTTTTGGCGCGTTTTTCGGCCAAAATTCTGCATTGATGGAGGCGGGAGTTATTTGGAAATGTTACAAGTGTTGGAAATTCTTCTTCAATATCTTCCGCTTGATTGTCGGTGGTTACGTCGGAAAGTCTTGCGAAAATGCTGTCGGACAATTCATCGTTTAGAAAATCATCTAATTCTGTATCAATTCCTAATTCTTGGTTAGCTTCCTCTGATACGTTTTCGTCATTTAAGATTAATCTTTTTGGTGTTGCATTTGCGGACGAAGAAATTTGTGAATTTTTTCGCGATTCGATATTATTTGGCAGAAGTTGATTATCTGATTCGAAAATATCTGGCGAGTTTTCGAAACACTTGGATCCACTCTGAGATTCATGGTTTCGAGATTCGTTTTCAGCTTCTTGTCTAAGACTGAGAAAAATTGGTAGATATTTCTGAATTATATCGTCTCCATTATTGTCGTCCATATCTAAATTTAAAAAAATACTGATTAGGTAATGCGTAAAATGATACCTCAAATAATTTTCTTTCTATCCATCTACATATCTGTATTATTGTGGTTGTTCCGAGGAAAATTTAAGTTTATAATTACTTGATAACACTTACCTTAAGTTTTATTAAAGTATTTATCACTTCATTTTTTTAAATAAATTACTAGTAATACAGGTAAACCAACATTTAAATAGTACCTATTCCATTAGTGAGTAATAAATGGAGCACAATGGAGGTTAGGTTTTTTTTGTGTTTGTGTAAAACATAACTTGTAATTCGAAGCTCTACAAAGATTTTAGTATTACAAACTTTAAAATTATAATAAATCATCCATCGAATTTGTATAACAGGAAACTGGGCTTACGTATATATGTACTAAAAATGCTCTTTAGGTGTTGAATGTTACTTATAACTTGACAATAACATAACCTTACTTACTACGACCTAATTCTGAATGATGCTTTCTGGAGTTTTTATTGTGAACAGCATGTGTAGCACTGGTATTTTATTGCAGAACTGAGATTCAAGACAACAAGCAACATTACAGAACTGCAGACGTTATATACATAATATGTATGTTAAAGAGATACGGTAACATAAATTTATTTTGCTAATATACACTCGATACATTACAGCAATTTGATGAGATGTTAAGCTATAATAGACAAAAAATATGGAATATATTAAATCTAATATGTTAAATAGTGTAGTATAGAAAGTGAGTTGTTTTTAGCTGATAAGTATACAGGGTCAAGAACATCGGTGATAATATAATATTATCAGTGGTTTTCAATGTAATGTACAATGAAATGGATTAAATAGTTGATAACATTTTATCCTTTTTTGGCTACAATAACATAACGATACAAATCCGGTAGTAGGTACATAGTTAGAAATTATTTAAAAAACATTTTTATTGTATGTTTACCGGTTGTTCAAAATTAATTGCACATTAGTGCTTGTTTTAGTGAAACCATAATGTAGGCTATTTGAATCCTTCAAATCCCGCAAATGTTATTAGATGGAGCTCTCTTTCGAAATTTCCAACAAAAATTTCTAAGTGATAATAAAATTTAAAGAAACAAAATTAGTGGGGAATTTACTAATTCGAACTATGGTAGTATAGAACTAGTGCACTGAAGCAGAAAAGTGCTTAGCAAAATATTGATATTCTGAATCAATAGAAACAGTAGTAGAAGACAGTGAACACTGTAGAATGGTCCTAGCTATTAGTTACTATTTTACTTAATCAAAGATCCTTATGTTACCAAGTAAGACAACATTATGATCTAGAAAAATTTGGGTTTGAGAATCTATTAAACAAAGTTTTGTGTGGAATCAGATTAAGTTCAATTTTCGATGATTCATACACATTTATTAAATAGCATGCTGGCGCCAAAATTGTACATGGAAATACTCTAGAGAAATCTAGTCAACCCCCTTGAGTTTAATTCCTGGGGTGTATCCTTCCCATTGTAATGTTTTTGACTTGGTTGACGAATCATTAAGAAATATATTTTCTGACAAAGTTACGTAATTAATTTTAAATATATTGTGTTCTATTCGTCTGAAGGTTCCTTAAGTTTTGTGTCCTTTTTTGTAATATACATAAGTATATGCAATCGTACTGCATAGACCTTTCAAATGTGTTTATTGAATTAAACTTGTTTTATAATATTTTACCATTTATGTACACTAGAACTGTTAAAAAACTAGGTATCTATGTAGAAATTAAAACAAAACCTTGTTTCAATGCCATACACAAGAAGCGCTTGAAATTTTTTGTATTTATGTTTAGAGATATCTCTGTATTTATAGATATCAATCCATCATTATCACGTCAATATCATATATACATATTGAGAGATAGTAAGTGAAGTTTTTTTATATTAATGTAATCTACTTGAACATAACTCCAATCTACTTATAAGTACTAACTTGTTCAGAAAACTATTCAAATAGGTTGTTTGTGTAAACTGTACTGTAGTGTGGGTTGCCACCTTCTTTGGAGCCAAGAGAGTTTACAAGAAATTGTATAAAGTGAACCTCAAGCGACTAAATACACTGCTGAAAATAATTCACATGCACAGCCTGTATAATCTGAACATCTATTTTTTTTTATTTTCTCATCAGATATCAATAGTATTCTATGTCAGAAGTTATTATGTCTTTTGATATGTTGGCGTAGAAATTCTAATCACAACTTGCGATATATTTTTCAATAATTAAAGATTATTTTGGTGCAACTCGTGTGGACTTTAACCAGCTCGTTTCAGAACTCTATGCTGCGGTTTATTGTTAGTGCTGTGATAATCTCAACTAGCAACTTTAAGCTTAGTTTCCATCTTGTGACACTATTCGTTTGCTATTCGTTCTTGAGTTCGATTTTTATTCCGTATTTTGTAAAAATACTTTTTGCAATTCTAGTTTCTAATAGCATTATTAAATTGTTTTTTCGTATATTTCGCACATACTGTATATTAGATAGTTGTGAATTCGGTCATTTACGCTCGAATTTTTTCAGCCATGCCATTTTTTTTTTAAGATCAAGCGAGGCATTGCCTCTGCAGATTAAGCGGTTGATTCAGTTTCATAGAAATTAATCCGAGCTATCCCGACATTAATGAGGTGCTTCAACATAAGCTATTTTTGAAATTTCTTACTTGTCTAGTATGAATAAATTTTTTCTGACCCCAGATGTGCCCAGATTGGTGCCAAGTTAAGGTCGAGTTAGTTAATAAGTTATATAGTTTCTGTATTGTACTATGAATTCTCTGTTCGTGGTTCTCATAAAAATTCTATCAACTGGTGTCCGAGGGTTAACGGAATTTCGATCTTTAGGTATCGTCGTACTAGTTTAATTAATTATGAATATGCATTATATTGCACGTGAATTCCTAATAAGGATTTTGACAGATGCATAGGTTTAAAAATACAGTACAACCTCAATAATCCGAACCCCCGGTAATCAGAACCTCTAGTAATCCGAACAACTATTTCGTTTCTATAATCCGAACAAAAACCTTTTCAAATTCGCTACTCCGAACATCGACATGAAGTGTTTCTTTTGACTAATAGCTGATACTAAAAAATTGGGGAGAGCAAAACAATGAATGTATTTTTTTTTTGGTTTTAAGTAATTTCAAATTCACGTCACTATATACAACCATATAGATAACATATAGATTTTTAATACATTACTTCATACACAAGAATTTTTTTTTCTTTCCATATAAATAACAACTTTTCACGGCCGTGCTCTTCCACCATACACTTTGATATTCATTCCCACTGCAGTTTCCAGATAGGAAACATGTTATTTTAATATTTTAACATTTCAATTTTTTAAATTTTCAAACAAATTTTTCTCCTATTCGATATTTAACATCTAACATATATGTTAGCTTCTTCAACCTAATTGGTTTAATGGTTGAATTTAGAATTTAATCAACAATGTTTTACCATATTTTACCGTATTAAAGTAAGTTATAACTTTATATAGAATTCTCCAATTATAAAAAAATCAACTGTTATTCTTGCCATTTATTTGCCATTTGTTTTCAATGGCCATTGGAAAACGACATTCCAATGAATCAAATATTGTTACTAAGGAAGATTAATGTTATTTTGTAGAATAAATATTACTTTTGAGCTTATTTGTTGTTTTTTTCAATAGTTTTCTTTAATCCGAACAAAAGCCTAACCCGAACAGTGTCGTGCTGAAGTAGTTCGGATTATCGAGGTTGTACTGTAATAATTTTCTGGCTTTAGAAAAATGACTTTCTTTGTACTATGACTGTGAAAATGTTCATTGTTAGTCCAGTTATAATATGCGCCACTTAAATTTGGATAAAGTAGTATTAGGGAGATAATATTCACCGAAAACCGATTTTATGGAAACCCTGTATATACAGAATATCGCAAACCAACGCGATATCTTTAGATTTTTACTATCATTCGACACATTTACTCTGTGACTGAGACAAGATTAGATGACAGAGCGGAAGATTTGTATGAGCGAATTACATTAGCCTGCGCTAATGTAATTATAAGAAGAATATTACAAACTCCCGTTACCCGCGGATAAAATGTATGGCAGTGTCGTTTCGCTTCAGTTCGTCGATAGTTCATGAGTATATTATCAATTGCCACTTATTTATTTGTTGCTAGAAATACACAGGCGTTTTTTTGTTCGACGACTAAAAATAAGTAGATATAGTGATAAAGAAAAATAATATAATATATATATACATGGAGAATGATGGAAATTGACAAGAAAACTGAAGGAATAATAAGGAATATTAAGAGACCTCTAATTGACATAGAATTTTATGATTTGTGCTGCAACATAGGTGAGTTTTAAAAAGTCAATGATATTGATAATCAGTAAATGATATTGATATCTAGAACAGGATCATACCGCGAAATTTATTTGCAAATTAGTGATATTGTAAGTTAAAACTCCAATTTCCAATGGGATGTATGTGTATTTTTGATAATTAACGTATTTTTTAGCATTTCTTATTTTTATTCGATGCCTAATAGAATTAGCCTACGATTATAGGTAGATATCTCGGAAATTTTCAGGGTCAATATCGAAAACGGCAAACGATTTCTCTAATTTTATAAAAGATTAGAATTGACAGATTTCACTTGTGTGGACTGCATGCATTCTTGAAATTCTCAATTGATGTTTTTTAGAATTGAGAACGTTTTAATTTTCAGAAAAAAAAAATGTGATCTTGTTTACGTATTCCAATTAACTATTACGAAAATACAAGAATAGAAGGTGTAATTAGCAAGTAGTAGAGAATACCCATTCAAACGCACTTACGTATTCATGCGCTTAAAAGTAAGCAATTATTAAAATAAGTAATTATAAGTCAAATACTCCTTCAATTTGATTTTACTTTTCCTGGTGTTCATGTTTAAGCGAATCTTATTAATCCTTGTATAAAAAAATGTAAGATTGTATAATTACCATCAAAAACCTCTCTTTGTTGAAAAGTAAAAAACCGGTTAGTACCTACCAATTCCTAGCTTGCTAAATTAAAGCCGATGCATTTATTATTATTATTTATTGTATGAATTTATTTAATTTAACAACAGTTGTGCGACTACACTTTATTTAAAAGGCTAAAAGAATTTATAAGTAATAATCTTAAATTGAAATTTAATCAAGACACAACATACAGCCGTTGTTTACGAATATTTAACACCTCTTCATGATGAATGAGCATTTTGATTTTTACTATACTTCACTACAAAAACAGAAACAGTCACCAAAGCTCCCAATTTATTGAGATACGGAGGAAATTCATGAAAGTTATATCAACATACAACTATCAGTTTAAAAACAAATGTATTCTTATTTGTAGCAAAAATGTCATAACAAATGTGAATATTGCAATGTTGTTCAAATTTAGGTTTCTTGCATGACTATTAAAATGCAATATGAAGAAAATATCTCGGCAGGATGTTTGATGAGGCAATTTAAAAACCAACCTCGTCAAACATCAATATCAACTATATTATAGAAAATCGTAGAGTATGCAAAAATGCTCCCGCATAAAATATTTTTCCATGTTAGCAAAAGATAACATTGTTTCAGTCTAGTATAAATAACATTTCCTTACTTCTTCGGGCTCGAATTGACTGATTGTGAGAAAAATTGATGGGACTTAAAAACTTCGTACAATCACGGATAGTAAAACAAGACAACGAAAAAATAACCTTTAACGAAGAGTAAGAAGAATAATGAATTCAACAGACTGCCTTCCTCTTAGCATACTCTTTACCATAATGTTCTTTTTGAAAATGACGTAATTCAACTATTCAAGTAACCAGGAATTCTCACCCTGTGTGTTTTTTTAAGGCAAAATGAACTGTAATAGTATCAGATACCGGGGTTAAATTATAAATGAATAGCTTCAGTGTTGCTTGTAATATAATACTGAACTTATTATTACACTGGGCTAAAAAAATAATCTCAATTATAATACGACCTTGATAAATTACCTACTAGATCTATAGTCACAACATTTCTCGCGGGCTTAGTAATTCAACACCCTATAATTATGTCGTATAGGTAATATAATAACAATAATAAGGGAATCATATTTCGATTACTAATAAGTATCAAATGTATGGCTCATCAAATCGATACTGAAACACACTTGAAATTTCAAGGAAATAAAAAATGCTTGGTTTATTTTTCAGTGTTGCTATATTGGTTTTCAATATGCATACATATGTATATGTAGGTAATCAAATCAAATCAATAACCCGGGAGCTGTACGTTATAGTCCTCGAATTGTACGTTTTTCTATGGGAAAATAGGACAGTTTTACGTAGGAGTGACGATGCGTCTACGTCACTATATTTGACCTTGAGTGCTAGTGCAGAACTAGTTCTCCCAAAGGAAAACGCTATAAATAATGAGAGAAGCAATTACTTCTCAAACCAGGTTGAATACTACTTTAGGATATTTAACTGTCGATAGAAATTATGCTGATTTAATATTTGTCTTTGTTATTTCTAATATTTAGAACTGTTGTTTAGCTTAATCAACAGTTCTTGGCCGTTCAATTTATTGTTAGTAACGATCTAAACAGTAGATACTAGTAGTTATACGGCAAATTTTGCAAATGAGAATTTTCATTTAAAAAATAAAAATATAATCTTAAAGACGATATTTATTTACTAATGTAGATTTTAAATTTAAATTTCGCGCAATGAGTAGGTTTGTCCGTTGGCGAGAGAAATGGAGGAGGAGGTCGGGTGGAAAATGTTATGTTATGTGTAATCTTATGTGCATTGTTTTATGTAAAGTTTCTGTTTAAATAAATTATTAAAAGTAGTTTTGGTTGTGATACTGTGCGCGCGACAATTAAAATAAACGATTATTTACTAAACTAAGTACAATTTTCCAGCTGTAAAAATACGTCTACAAAATTATTGAAGGTACCTACACTACATTTAAACAATTAATTAATTGACTAATTGTTTGTAATTAAAATTACGTTATTTCAAGGCTGGCACAGGAGAGAAGCAGTGCTTTTAAGAGTACCATAGCCTTTTCTATACTGATTTGCTACGATATTTTGGATAAATATTTTCAAATGATTTTTTTTGTTAAAGTTATGTAAATATTTATTCATCTTCTGTTTATTTATGCAAAGTGTGAACTTAGTCTATGAAAACACCGAAGTAATTCAACAACAAAAAAAAATGTTTTTTTTATTTTTATTATCCCTATTTAACCAGAATTTAATTCTGATGTGTTAATTATAGATAGAGCTGAATTCGAATAGGTTTTACTCTTTTTGATTTATTGTAGAAGAATAAGAGTGTATAATTGCATTAATTAGTCTGTAAGTAGTATATTCACGTTCCTATACTTCGAAACTTTAATAAGTTGAAGATCCCGTCTGGTAGATAATTACTAAATCTGGTTTTTCATTAGATTTATCAATTTAATGGAACATTCATGCCCGGTTTCTGAAACGTCAAACAGCAGTTATCTGTTTGGTATCTAGCAATTTAACAAGGACTGTCTTTGTTAAATCCCAGATACTGAACAGATAACTGCTGCTTGACGTTTTAGAAACCGGGCATCATTCTGTTAGTTTGAATTGTTATGTATAATTGTAGAAAATAGGAGCTTAGATTCATAATGGAGCAAAGTTAGTCAAGGTCAACAAATTTTTTTGTAAGCATATTGACGCACATTGAATTCCCAATCGATTTAGTAATACATGAGTAAATATGTATGTGTATGTAATTCTCTATCTCTGTAATATAAGTGCATTTTCAATAATCTTTTACAGTAAACGTGATACAGACTAATTTTGTATTATTATGCGAAATCCTGTCCCTCACAAAACTATAATTATGTAATATGTACATAGTGAGATTTTGCGATATTTCAAGTTCAAGTTAAGATATTTGCAGGTATTTGTTTATAAACTTGTCAAGTATGGAAAAATATAGGCATAGATTTCTTGCGTAGAGGTACAAGTAAATTTTATATTTATGCATTATAGTTTTTAATTTTAATAATGTTGGGCTATTAGCTGGTGTATCAAAAAATTTTGGATTTTTTAGATTTGATATTTTAATTGAAAAGTGTGGTAAATATTAAAATAAATGGCCAATAATAATAATAATAAATAACGTTATTGCATAGAAATAGAAAACAATTTTTTTTTTTATATAATTACCAATGCTTCTAAGGGAATATAAATTTTATACAATCACATGGCGAGATTCAGTAGAATTGTTCATCCTGATTCATCTAACCATGACAACAGATAATAATGATAATGGGAAAAGAAATGCTTAAAAACTACTTACAAATAGAAATATATGAGGGTATAAACACTGAAACTAATTGAACTATTCGGCGATTTACAATTGCTATGCATTATGCTTCATTGAACAGAATTAACAAAACGTAAATTTGACTATAAGTAACAAATAAGATATAAAAATAATAATATAATAATAAAGAATACAATCTAGAGAAAAAAATAGCAAAGTACAAAGAAACTTCAGAGCATTGCAACATCACCACCAAGACCAACACGCAACAGTTCCTTAATCTTAGAGGAAAGTAGATTAATATTATACCTCTTCAGTACGGAAGGAATGTGATTATACTTCGTATAAATGTTATATTGAAACGATCGCCGGAAAAAAGCAGTGAAATGCTGTGGGGGTGAAATAAGGCCCCGAAAACGGGTAGTGATATTGTGTACATCGCATCTGTAAGTAATTTTATTATATAGGTAAGGTGGAGTCTTGCTTAAAATTATCCCGTGATAAAAGGACAGAACCTGCACCTCTTTCCTATGCCGCATATCCAACCAGCCTGCCCAGCCAAGTGCATGTGAAATATGATCATATTTACGTATACCATAAACGTAGCGCAAACAAGAGTTCTGCATTAATTGGATTCTGTGAGCAGTACATTCATCAATGGCAGAACGATATACAGTAGTTAAACGCGGATAGAACATATGCTTCACATAATTTTTTTTAATACTGTTATTTAGTAGATACGGATAATTTTTTTTTAAATAAAAGTATCTCCGACTAATATATTTTGATATTTGTGTGCGGTACCTAAAGCTGTTATCAATCGACAGTCCAAGACTCTTAGCTTCACGACTAAAAGCAATTTGTTGATTATGATCTCAATATTCATGCAGCTCTTGAAGAGTGCACACTGAGTTGCATTTCCAAATAGCACAACCTGTGTTTTCAATGGATTAATAATTAGGGAGTGAGCAGTAGATATCTGGTACACTTTTCTCAAATCAGAGTTAACTTATCCCTGGCAGACTGCCAATGCGAGGGATTAAATGAAAAATAAAGCTGTGTATCATCCGCATACATGTGTGAAGCACAGAATTCAACACAATTTAAAAGTCTAGATGTATATATAGAGAACAATAACGGTTCCAGAACAGAACCCTGTGGTACGCCAGCATTTACCGGTAAGAAATCGGACATGCAAGAATCCAGTCGCACCATTTGCTTTCTATCTGAAAGGTAATTCGTCATGAGATGCAAGCACTTTTCCTGAAAACCAATGTAATTCAATATATCCAACAAAATATTATGATCAACCGTGTCAAACGCTTTGCTATAGTCTAGCAGTACTAGTACAGTAACTTTACTTTTATCAGTCGCATCAATTATATCGTCTGTGACTTTAACAACTGCAGTAGTGCAGGCACTGCAGGAAGTAAATTATTACCTAGTATTGATATACTCGTAGATTTGAGAACAAATTACTCTTTCGAAAATTTTAGACATGGTAGCAAGAATATTGATTGGACGCAAATCTCCAAAGTCTCTAGGCTAGACAGAAGACAGATATCTTCCAATTATTTGGAAAGACCGATTTCTCCATGCAGGAGTTAATGATGTGCGTAACTATCGGGAGAATTACAGGACAACACATCTTCAACATGCTAATGTTAATACCATCGTAACCTATTGCATTAGAGTCAATACTCGAAATTATCTTATATATCATATCAGGGTTAACAAATTGAAGCTTAAAAGAAAGACTGTCATTAAGAATGCTGGAGTACAGATTAAAGTTAGTTGGATTAGTGGAACCTGGAATTGAATTTATGAATGTACGATTGATAGCTTCTACTTCTCTTAAATTATCAGGAATGTTAATGTTTTTACGATTGCTTAAGTTTAAATGTTTCAAACCTTGCCACATGGCCGCATCAGTCCGCGAACCACATACATAATTGTAATAAGCTTCTTCTCAAGCCTGATGGATTTAGTCTTTAAATTTCTTAGTAATATTCAAAGCTCTGAGGCGTGCCAAGGCGTATACATTTAGCCCTAGCTTTATCCCGCAAGGACATCATCAATTTCAAGTTATCAGTCAGCCAAGGTGCGTGCGGTTTGGTAAAACGTCTAGTAATTAAAGGTGCATGCATATCAAATAAATTTAGTAAGTAACTATTAAATACTTCAACTTTGGAATCAACGTCATTGATTTTAAAAATGTTATGGAAAGGTATCATATGTAATTCACGCGAAAACAAGTCTATATCAATGTTCTTAAAATCTCTATAAGTATCTATCTAGTATCAGAGACAGCAGCCACTATTTTGTCCAAAAACAGCGGGCTAACAAGAACTTTTTCAACAATTTTCTGTATCAAATGAAGGTCATTATATTTCTCTCTCTATACTAATAAGTACAGTAAATTATAGAGTTAATAAAAATCTAACGTTTCCAGATGTGCGTTTCGGCTAAACCATGTTGCTGCGCTATTGCTAATAAATAATGAAATTTACTACCTACTTGCTTTGTTATTGAGACGATGAAAATGTATATTGATACCACATAAACTAGTGCTCACTTTTATACCTAAGCGTGTAATCGTATTAAAACTGCTCGTGTTGATACGCTGTGGAAATTTGCGAATAGAGAGAAAAATAAATAAAATAAACATTAAATTTAGTAACAACAGTAAATTTCAACATAACGACAAGACTGTTATAAAGATAATTAAATTTTAAACTTGTATTTAATTTATTCTAGGAAAGAAAAATATTCTCAAATCCATTAGCGGAAATTTCAGATCAGGAAGTTTGACAGGTATACTAGGTAGTAGCGGTGCTGGAAAAACTACTCTTTTAAATGTTTTAGCCGGAGATAAGTAAGTTGTTGTTTCAGGTAACAAATTTGTTTCATTTATTTTTCGACCTTAGCCGGTCAAATGTATCATCAGGGTCAATTCATATCAATGGTAGACCCAGGATAATGAGCGAGTTCCGAAAAACGGCCTGCTATATAAGACAAGACGATTTAATTCAACCGTTTTTGACTGTATTAGAATCTATTACTATAGTTGCCGAATTGAAGCTAGGTCAAAATTTCTCTGCTGCTGAAAAAGAATGTCTAGTGAGTTATTTGATTTATAGTTTAAAATTGGAATTAAACATTAACATCCTACATTTTCTTTACTTTTAAAGTCATCTGGAATATTATCTCTGATAGGTTTAGGAACTAGTCTTGATACAAGAGTAGAGCATTTATCTGGCGGACAGAGGAAACGTTTAATTATCGCATTGGAGCTAGTCAATAATCCAGCAATACTTTTTTTAGATGAACCTACAACGTAATAATAAACAAATGGGAATCAGATTCAATTTAAATGTTTCATTTTTTAGTGGTTTAGATGACGTTTCCGTGAGAAACTGTATTCAGTTACTGAAATGCTTAACTTTACAAGGCAGAACTATTATTTGCACATTACATCAACCGTCACATTCATTGCTTAAGCTTTTTGATACGGTAAAATTATTTCATTTGCTTAACTTATTATAACGCTTAGGTATTTTATTTTTAGGTATATTTTATGTCGAACGGATATTGTATTTACAACGGGACAGCAGCTAATTTAATCTCTTTCTTATCAAGCGCAAAATTTACTTGTCCAAAGAGTTATAATCCAGCAGATTACAGTAAGTATTTTTGTTTAGTATTATTTTATAAACCTTTGGCGGCCATTAAAATTCTATCTTTCACCAACTTTAAACTCGCAATCTGAACACTTTTACTTTATATAGGTACTAATTTTATTTATATTTACAGTAATTGAAATCGTTCATGACCAGCAATCTAATGTTCTCGAGTTAAAGAGTCTAATTGACAATGGACGCAACCAAGCTTATTTACAAAATTCTGAAGTAAACGAAGAAGATTCTGGCTCTCTGCTGGGATTAAAATCCTCAAACATGTCTAGCACACTTTCTACATCTTTCAAGACGCAATTTTCAGCCTTATTACGTCGAAACTTCTTGCAACTTAAGAGAAACAAAATCGCTCTGGCATTGCATTTCGGCCACAACATTATCTGCGGGATCGGTGTAGGTCTTCTGTTCTATCAAATTGGTACAAAAGCCAGTTTGGCACTATTGAATTTGAAATTTTGTGTTGGTGTTGCAATATATTTTCTATATACTCATATGATGGCACCTATTTTATTGTGTAAGTATTAGCAATTACTACGTTTGCTCCAACAAGCTCTTAGTGCTAGTTTTCGACACCTAAAACTAGATGTACAAATAAACTACACACAACTTCTTATACATCTTAGTGGAAATTGACTGCTGTCCTGAACATCGGATTGTCAAAGTCTAAAAACGATGGAAATAGGACGAAGAACAACGCGAAAAAGAAACGTCATATTGCTGTTAAATGTCATCTTGAAACAGACCAGCTCTTCTGACACCTGCAACACTATCAATTGAATTTAAATGTAATATAATATAAAGCTAGATTAAATTTGTTCAATTTGTAGATCCTTCGGAAGTAAAGCTGCTGGAGAGAGAATATTTCAACCAATGGTACAATTTAAAATCCTACTTCGTAGCTTATACTGTAACACTTTTACCAGTAATTGTATGAACAATTTATTCCTGTAGGTAATGCATTTCAATTCTAGCATTTATTTTCTAGATTACAACTTCTTTAATCTTTGTGTTATTTACTTACTTTTTGACTGGACAGCCTTTGGAACTGTATCGTTTTACTGGGTTTGCTTTAATCTCCATCCTTACCGCCATTACTTCACAAGGATTTGGATATACGATAGGAACATTATTTAATCCAACGGTATAGTATAATTAAACTACCTAGATTAGTAGCGTCGTGGTATATGCTAGCTCCGAATATTACTATATTTGCTCATGTAATCTAGGCACAATGTTGAAAACCTCCCTTTTCAAATTTTAAAATATTTTGTTTGCCTAGTAAACGGTTCCGTGCATTAGAGATTTCCATGACGCGAAGAGACTTGATGAGGATTGTTGTTGTAAAAAGAAATAATTATTAAGATATATAATCCCTTCGAGTAGCCAACATGGGTTGACATCGTGGCGACATGGGATAAATCAAATTGACCAATAACACAGGTCTGCGACTAAAAAACTGCATAGGACAGGAAAAATGTTCAAAAAATTCTATCACATAGGTTTTTATGTGTTTTGCAGTAGGTATTTATGTTCATTAGTAATAAACCTATGGTTTTTTTAAATATAATAATTAATAAAAAAACTTGAATTGAAAAAGTTTACAATGTTAACCATTCTTTGTTACCACTTCCTGACAGAGGGAGAGGGGAGGAGGGGTTCGGTACAGTACATTTTGTGTTAAGAAGTTCAGATATCGTGTTTATTCACGTTGAAGCTCTTTTAATTGATAAATGGGGAATTTGGATGGTGAGACTGAGCAGGTTTTAACGTGAACTCCTGGGTACTAGAAGCAAATGCAAACAATCTTATTGTTCAGTTTTATCGTGTTGCGACAAGTCAAATGACGATTGCATGAAATGAAGAAAGATTCTCAGTAGACATACTGCTATTCAAGTGAACAGTGCTGTTGTATCTGTCTAGTCATCGCTACAAGAGGTTGTGTTATATCTCCAAACAGTTTTTGTTATATCTGTAGTGAATACATTATTAAAAGTCAACAGAGAAACATAAGTGATTTTGTGAGGAAAGTTTATTTTGCTTACTTTAAACTAAAACTTGGTGATCAAGATAGACCATTGGCCCCGCACAAGGTGTAGAAGATGTGAAGAAGATCTTGGTTTGTGGTTTAAGGAAGAAATTTTCGAAATTCGATTAGGAATTCCTATGATAGGGCATGAGGAGAAAAACCTCAACTATTTTTTCAAAATGAGCTCAATGAGAGATTTAGGTCTTTCAAAAGATGCAGCCGAACTGTTAGGTTCCAGATTAAAAACTAAAAACCTTTTATCATCTGGCACCTCATTTTCATGGTACAGACACCGATAAAAAGAATTTACCCAGTTGTTCGCAAAAGAAATAAACTTAGCTTTTTGCAATGATGTGGAAGGACTCATGCATTGCTTTGATGACTCATCTGAATGGCGCCTATTCATTGATTCATCGAAAACTAGTCTTAAAATAGTGTTCTTGCACAATGGAAATAAATTTGCATCACTTCCGATGGGACATTCTATGCATATGGAAGAAAACTATAGCGATTTGGCCATTATCCGGGAGACAATCAAATATCAGGACCATCAATGGATGGTTTGTGGGGACTGCAAAATACTCACGATGCTTTTGCGTCAGCGGGCAGGCTATACTAAATACCCATGCTTCTTATGCCAGAAAACAGCACTGGACTAAAAGTGATTGACCACCCCGAGAAACTTTAAAACCTGGAGAGCAAAATTTTATCAATACTACTTTGGTGCCACCAGAAGAGGTTTTGTTGCCCCCTCTCCACATCAAATTCGGGTTGATGAAACAAATTGTAAAATCCTTGCAAAAGGATGGGGACTGTTTTAAATATATATGTATGTACAAAATTCCCGAACCTGTCAGAAGCGAAGTTGAAAGAGGAAGTTTTCACTGGCCCTGACATAAGAAACCTTTGAACTGACACCCTCTTTGTGGAAAGTATGAATGAGAAGGAAAAAGAAGCTTGGGTATCGTTCAAGAATGTAGTGTGAAAGTTTTTGGGAAATACTAAGGATCCTGACTACAAAACCATTGTTCAACGGATGCTAGCATCATACGAAGCTCAAGGCTGCAAGATGAGCTTGAAGTGCCATTTTTTACACTCCCACATAGATTATTTTCCTGGAAACCTGAGAACTTACATTGAAGAACAGAGGCAGCGGTTTCACCAGGATGTCCGTGCTATCGAGTACCAAGGAAGATGGGATGTCACTATGCTTGCAGACTACTGTTGGATGCTTAAGCGGGAAACTAAAACATAATGCGTGAGGTTATTTATTAACTTTTTAAAGCATATACATACAGGGATACAGGGTGTCTACTGAAGATTCTATGAAAATAAAAGAGGTTAAAGCTAATGGCATTGAAAACTAAATTCCAAAAAATGAATACTTTATGTCCACGCAGTAACGAGAAAATAATATTTTTCAATCTCAGTGCAGGCCTGTTGTTCGAGCGCAACGCATAAATGGATGGGCGACACAGGCGGAACGTTGAGTCATTCACATGCATTCGTTGCCTTATGTGTACATTATGGCAAGTTATATGTTTATATAGTTTTGTTATATTGTTTTAATAGATGATCGTATTTTTTTGGATTTACCTTTCAAGTGATGTTAGTTTTATACTGTTTATTTTTCCGACATTATTCATTTGACAATATCAATGATATAGGTAACATATTGTGAATCTAATTTATTTATACTTTAGAGAGGAGCTTGCGTTGGTTCAGCAGCATCTATACCGTTAGTGTTGTTAGGAATACACGGAGTAGGATACGGCGATAGTCTTGAAGCATTTATTGAATTTTTAATGTCTACAAGTTATCCCCGACATGCAATTACCGGATTAGCCACTGCAATCTATAAAGACCGAGGTAGATTTCAGTGTGATGATGAGTTCTGCATTTTTGGTGATTCAGAATTTTTACTGATGAAACTAGGAATGGGCAAACACAGATTTACTACTGAAGCTGTGATACTTTTTGCATTTTTTGTCTTCTATCGGATTTTATCGTATATATTTCTTAAGATTCGAGTATCAACCAGTTGTAAACTAATTCATACCGGGAAGTTATTTAAATTGTAGTATTCTAAATTAAATTTATTTAAAATAGTAAGAATGGGATGTTATTCCTACTAGTGTGCATTAGAGTTAGCATAAAAATTATGACACCATTAACATTTTAATTAGTAGGTATATATATTCTTATGACCTTTTATGTCTATAGTAAAATTAAAAAGTAACTTTTAGGAAATTATTTGTTTAATTTTTTAGAACCTATAATGCAATTAGAACTGTTCCTACATTTACGAACAATTTTATTTGGTTATTATTTCCACTTTAGTTCATCCCTGTTCTTTGGATATAATAACTGGATAATATTGCATTGGAATTTATTAAATTCGCAATATAAATTTAGAAAGGGATTTTATAATTCCCGCGTTTACTAATATTATTAGTACGTGTAGGGATTTTCACCGAGCGGATTGTTGCACGTCAGTGATGACGTTCATACGATGTTGCAAAATTTCGTTCCATACTAAATCTCAGCGCGACAGAAAACTGTGGTTATGTTAAATATCACATAAACTGGACGCATTGCTACGTTATTCATTATGTTTATTAAAAGGATTATTAACATTACAATTTATTATAATTGTTTATCATGCAAATTTAAGCAGAATTTAAAACTAAATATGTAGGTATGTTTTAATTTTAATTTATTTATCTAACTATGTAATCTACACGGGCAAATAGGATAAATGAGATGAGATTTGAATTATGTTTTATTACCTAGTTTTGCATATTAGTCATATTTATTTTTTCAGATAGTACAATATTATCTACAGGGTTTTCCACGTAACCCGTTCGTTGGAAGTTTTCTGTGTTAACGTCTTACGGCAGTTCTGAAAATTCGAAATCGATTTTTTTAAATGGAACACCCTGTATGTGAATACACCATACTAAATAGATAAATATTTTGCATCGAACAGCTGTTGGTGTCCCTATGTCTATCTGCCATAGTTTTAGAATTATTAATGATTATTCTCTAAATTGAGCATTACCAAGAAAAATCGTGGTAGTAAGCCATGAAAAGTAAATCTAATCTCTCAAAAGTTTATTTCGTGTTGAGGTGATCTTAAGTTGTTCACGAATATGCAGGAAGAATAAAATATTTATTCTAATAGAGATATTTTGAATTTATTTTATATTCATGGTGAGTCTCTTCAAATTATTGGAAGGACATGTCGAGTTTTTAATGAAAGATACCAACATTTACCACCAATGAATAAAACTAAATTCAAACGAATAGGATCAAATTTTATTCGCTTTGGCATTGAAGTCAAGAAGACAGTTCCAAAACCGATTACGGGCGATGAAGGGAATGAAATTGTTGTTTTGGGATATTTTCATGCGTATCCAACCTGTTCTGTACCGGCAGCCAGGGGCGGCGCTAGGCGGTAAGCGGCGCAGGGGGGCGCATCATGTAAAGGGCGTAGCAGCAAGGTCGGGTACCGAAATCTTACCAACATTTTGACATTTGCAGGGGGGCGCCAAAGGCGCTAGCGCCGCCACTGCCGGCAGCGTCTGCAGATTTAGGGATATCATGTACATCGATACATGGGATTTTAAAGAAAAATAAAATGCATCCTTATTCTTTTCAATCGGTTCAGGCTTTTCGTCCAGGGGATCAAGATAGAAGAATCCAGTTTTGTGAGTTCATTTTAACAAAAACACAAGAAGATCCCAATTTTCTATCTAAAATTATCTGGACAGATGAGTCGAAATTTAGCCGTGAAGGGATTATTAATAGATGCAAATTTTCAAGACACTTTTAGCTTCAATGTTTTGGCAATGATTGTACACAACCGCGTTGCATACGAAATATATAACGAAAATTTAACAAGCATCCGGTATCTACAACTGCTAAGGGAAGTACTAGTGCCATTTTTGAATAGCTTACCACGGAATCTGATATGGTAATGTTGGTTTCAAATGGACGGAGCGCCCGCTCGTTAAATAGTCTCTTCTACCTTTCGCCGCCTCCAACATAAATATGAAGCAATTCGATTCATTCACGGCTTAGATACATATGTGATTTTAAAAGGTCCTTTGAAAAGGTAAAAAATTTCACAAAAATCAAAATAATTCAAAAACGGTTAATTTTTGACATAAGGAACTTTAATACAAAATGTTATAACATCTCATAAGAAATCTAAAAAAGCAATAAGAAATATTACATTTGATTTGAAATATCAAAGTTGGTTATGATTTCCGGTATAACCGGAAGTGGTTTATGAGTGTAAACATTTTATTTTGACTCACCAAGTAGCAGCATTACGCTTTACAAATTTTCAGAACTGCCCTAAGACGTTAACACAGAAAACTTCTAACGAACGGGTTACGTGGAAAACCCTGTATACCATGGATGAAGTAGAAAGGTTATTATTGTCGTGGGGTTTAGATGAATTAATACCAATCTTATGTATTTATTAATTGCACGTGCGTCTGAATCATTTCTTAGTAATGTAAGCAATTATTTTTTTAATCTATGGGTAATATATAGAGAGTGATTAACTAAAATGAGCTGTAAACCAAAATACAGATACACTGCATATACAGACTGGACCAATAGTGTGACAAAGTTTATTTATCTCTTTAATTTTAGAGAAAAAAGGTTCAAATAATAGGTCTCTAGATCACTTCACCCACAGGACACCAAACATTTGGATAAATGCCACCGCGTTTCGACAGCAATGCTGTCATTCGATTCGGCGATAATAAAACTAAATAAATTGACAACAACGACTTAACAGGAAACCTAAAAATTACACGTAAACAAACACAAACTGTTTCGCATCATTAACCTCGCATTAACGAAAACAATGACGAATGCGGAATAGGACCATTGTCACTGTTCATCAAACACGACTTGTTTTTGTAAATTTCCAAACTTTCAAAAACATTTAGAAATTTACAATTACTAATCGGTCGAATTAATTTTACATTAGAATGATCAATATTATGATCGTTTTCGAAAATATGTTGGGCAACGCTGGACTTCTCAATTCTGTTATGTTGAAGATTACCCATATGCTCCTTGAACCCCGTTGAGATGGAACGCCTTGTTTGCCCAATATATTTTTGATTACAATT